>JASSUY010028742.1:0-40430 GCA_032466535.1 Forpus xanthops | reverse complement strand
CCACAGGATCAGAAATGCTGCACCTTAACTGCTTATCCAGACACTCAGGTCAGAGACAAAATCCCCTCGAGTCCACTCCAGCTGCTTGTCTAGCTGTCTACCAAAGACTGCCTGCATGCATGCCAGCAGAACTAGCAGAACCAGTGGTGTGCTTCCTCCAGAAACCTCACTGTGAAGTCATGTAACACGAGGTTCCTTTTCACAGGCAGAGACAGTTTACTTCTGAATGACAGTCCTAATACTCCCCACCTTCAACCCTTTGCAAATATTCTTGCAAAAATTCTTACTCCTACTGTGTAGCTGTTTCAGTTTTTCATAAAGTAATTTCTCAACTACTCCAACTTGCAGCCTACCCTGTTATGAAAAACTAAAATCAGCAACAAGAAGTGACTGGCTAACAGCTGGGGGTTGAATGTACTACAGACAGTCAAAAGGCGTCACCACAAGTCACAGTTCTCAAAGTTAGGCTAAGCTATGCGACTAGACTTCAACAAAGAGACCACATGGCTTTACTGCAGAAAGAAACCACCTTCAGAAAAAGAGGGCAGATAGCTGCTGTCAGAAACAGAATTGCAGACACTGCCCAAGATCAAGTCCATGTTTGCTATATATGTGGATTCCACTGCACATCTGAGACACAGAAAACTAAGACATGACAGCACTGACTGGTTACAGAAGTTTCCATATCATGACCTTTGCAACAGGTGTTAATCATAGTTATTGAACATAATCTTCACATTAGATTCTGAAAAACAAAAGCCAAATGAGACGTAGGCAGGAGAAAAGGAATTCACCATTATTATTACTACTGCCAAGCCTTGTCTTCACTTAAATGGGAAAAAGGAGAAAAAAGGGAGAAGACCATTTTAAATACAAGTTACTTATGGTAAAATACTAGTGAAAATTCTAAAAATGTATAATTTCTGTAACAACAAACTTATTTTCAACATTTTTCCAAAGGTCCCAGCTCTAAATGATCTACCTAGGTGCTCAAACACTGCAATAATACATGAGAAACATTCTCAACCAAGTGGAGACAAACAGGAAAATATTCCCACCTAAGAATTGATGACTTTATATGTGTCAGAAACAAATAAAACCATTCTCAGAATTAGTCTGCTATGTTTGCAAACTACCAAGGCTCTTTTTTGAGAAAGCCTTATTTCTTTCTCTTTTTCTTCCTTCCTTATTTTATCTTGCAAATAAGGTATAAGCTTTTCTCTCCTGCCATTTTCACAAGTGGTCTTGCTGTCATAACACTGCTGCCATTTTCACAAGTGATCTTTATGTCACAACACTGTGTTTATGCTTCAGTAGAGGATCAAACAAAAAAAGTAAACAGATAAAGTTCAAAAGAGGTGGAGGCCTGGGACACACTCTTTAAATGTACAGAATTTTGATTGCAGCAGAAAACACACACAAAAAAAAATAATGGCAATTTTAATAAGTAATTTGCAAAAAATGTCCTTGGTCATACAAAGAATAAGAAGTCTCTTTCTGAAAAGAATTACCAGTTCATAGCAATATTATTGATCAGGTCCAAGAAAACTGGAGGAAAAATTGCAGACATTTTTCAGAGCTGCTACTGTGCACATTCTGACCTTAACTTCAAAAGTCCAACAAAAATTTCAAAAATGTATCTGCAGATATTAATACAGACCTTTGTCAAGAATATATTTAATATAAGAATGCTAGCTGGAGCACATTTTCTCTTGTCTATTTTTAAGCCTCAGGTGTTTGTAAAGGCATTTTTCACACTTGACATGAAATGATCACAGGCCACTCCAGAAATGAACAAAAGAGAAGATCTAAAACTGCTTTGAACACACTCTTCTGGCGCATGTTCTATGAAACACCACAGAAACAGTACTCCTAAACTGAGACATAACTCATGAAACACTGTATTTAATGAAGCTCTACTCTCACCTCTGGCAGGTCCACATGTGCTGTATCATAACTTCAGATTTACTTTTAAATGCTCATTATGCATACAGTCTATTACCGATAGACATGGACATGAAAGTCTGCCTCCAATCCTATCCTTCTGGTACACTTTTTGCCTTAGAATAATAAAAGAACAATACAAACAAAGCCACTAACAGAGCAATTACGGTCCCAAAGAGAAAACGCGCCTTTATTTGCACAACAATAGTAACTTACACAGAAGATAATGCCCACCCCGAACTTGTAACCGGTATACTACTGAAGGAATTAAAAATTTGTTGCCTGGGTCTTAAGGGCTGCAGTTAAAACCGAGTAACACTGAAGAAATCTAAAGCAAAGCAGAAAAGAACTCAAGTGAAACAATGCCATGTCATGGATCCCATATATTTTATTTTCTTTTTTTTACAGAAAGCGTGCAGAACACTTAAAGTGGTTAAGAAAAATACTCTTGACAACTTCAATTCTTCAGTTATTTACTTACCTATCTGAAACATTCATCAGAAGACACCTTAAAAGAACAGCGTTAACTTAAAGCTTGTTAAGTCAGTATATCAAACATAAGCAGCAGATGCCAAGGAAAACCAACTTCAGCGCGATCTATACAGTCATGCTGACACTTAACCACTCTCTCTACGCACTCTTAAGAGGAAGAGGGAGTGAGAAGGGAGGGAAAAGGAGGAAAAACACCCACCAAAACCCCCACAACGCAATCCGTTAACAATCAGTCAACTGTAACTTCAGTTAAGAGTTTCCAAGAGCCCTAACTTTTCCAGCTGTGCGCAGTTTGTTGTTCCACCATCATAAATTTACGGGGCGGGGAGAGGAGACAAAATAAACAACTCCGTTTCTCCCCGCACCACGGACTTAGGAAAAGCCGCCAGGGGGGAGAGAGGGAGGGAGGAAGGGGAAGTCGCGGCACTGTGCCGGGCCCCGCGCACGGCACGGAGCACGAAGAAGGGCCGCGGGCCGTCCGCTCCCCAACGGCAGCGCTCTGCCTCGGCGACTCCTCGCTGGTTTTCCGGCCCTGCCGGGCTGCGCGCAGGCCTCGGCGCCGAGCCGCCCGCCACCCCGCAGCCCCTGCCTCCCACCGCAGAGGCGCCGGGGCAGGCGTGCACAGCCAGCACGGCCCAATAATCCCCCTCCGGCTTCCTGCAAAGTTTTCTCTCCGCCGACAGCCTCTAAGCCGTCCCTGCCCCGACATCCAGCCCAGCTGCCTCTTTCCACCTCCCCTCCGCGAAGGAATGGCTGCGCCGCTCCCCGCTGCGGGCCGCGCAGGGCCCCGTACCTCCACAGCGGGGTGTTGGGAGATCCTCAGCGGCGGCAGGCGGGCAAACGGCCAGGGCATGCCTCAGGGCTGGGCCGGGCCCGTACCCCCGCTGCTCCTTCCCTCCACCACCATGTCACGCCGACCAAACATGTCTGTGTGTCTGTGTGGCGGCGGTGACTTCCTTATCCGCCGCGGCTAGCACAAGCAGAGGGACGGGAAAGGCCACCCCCTGCCACCACCGGCGCTTGCCAACGCCTCCTCTCCCCGCGGCGGCCCGGGGACTGGCTCCGCCGGGACCCCCCCGCACGCCCCGCGCATCCCTTCCCCTCGCCCCCCTGTGCCGCTCCCCGCACTGGGAATGGCCGCTCTCTTCCCGCCGGGCTCTCACACCGCCTCTCTCTCCGCAGGGGCTTCGGCAAGCAGGGCTTCCAGTGCCAAGGTGAGTGTAGCGCTGCCGGCAACGGGGGGGTTCACTGTCGGTCCTCCAATGGGTCCGAGCATCGTGGCTGGGGCCGGCGGGCAGCACCCGCGGGCACCGGGGGAGCAGCTTCGTCATTTTTTCAGTCAAGCGCTCGGTGCTTTTAAGCCCGTTGTGTGTCGCCGGCAGAGAAAAGGGCCCGAGACCAAAGCTGCGTCCCCCCGGAACAGGCAGAGGGAAGTTTATTGTATTTAAACGCACTTAACCCAAACCCGGGTGTTCTAACGGAGGAGCGGCGGTGGCAGAGTGGGGCTGAGCAGCGCGGCAGGACTTGAACGGCTTCGGTGTGTTGCTCGTGAAGGGAAAAACAGGCGTTATAACCGAACGTGTTGCAGTAGATTCTGGGTTACTACGGCCAGCATTCTTTGTTCTGGTAGCGCTGGGGCGTTGTGGTGTCCCCTCGGGGAATCGGGGGGGTTAACGGGGCTGTGCCCGGGTGCTCGGTCCTCGCCCAGCTGCAGGTCTCAGGTGCCGGTGATGAGTCCTTGTGATGATGCTGTGGGTCTCACCTGTGTGAGGTCAGGGTCGGGGCAGGGGGCTCAGGCGCTGGCTGGTGCTGCAGCTCCTGGCAGTGAAATTCTGCTTTCGGCACTATTGGGAGCAGTTTTATTTCGGCAGGTGGCTGAACCGCGAGTGGAGGTATTTAGCCTGAAAATGAACGCGCTGTAGCTCTGGTATGAGAGGAACAGCTCGTCCTGGCAGCTTTCCTCTGTATCCGAAGCAGAAAGCAGACCCTCCCCCGGGTATGGTGTGATGCAGAACCAAAGCTGTGGGGCTGCAGACCCCTCTGCCCGCGCTGTGCCTGCAGGCAGAAGGACTTTGTCTTGGGCGCTCTCAGGAGCATCTCTGCAGATGCTCCTACAAGCAGTGTAAGCCTAGTCCGCTCTAAACAGCCCTGCATCCTTAGGAGTATAACCTTAAAATACCAAAGCCACCTCCCTGCTGCCTCATAAACTCCCACCTAAAAGACTGGGCTGGTGCTGGCGAGCAGAGGAAAGCAGATGTGGAGACTAAACCGTGTCCTAGCGGTGTTTCTCAAGGTCGCAGCTTCCCCTGGCACCTGAGGTTTCATACTTGGGCGGTCATGCTGCTCACCAGAGTTTTGTGCAGCTCAGCTTTTGCTCTGGGTCTTCCCAGCTTCACCCAGGCCTTAATCGTCTGACATCCCTCCTGGTGCAGGCAGCTCACAGCGCCTGGATTCGTGCAAACACAATGCCCCCAAATGTGAAGTGTGCTGCCAGGCGGGGGGTTTCTGTGTCATTCCCAGTGCTTCCCTCAGTTTTACCCATAGCATTCATTATCGGGTAATCGGAGCCTTTTCAAGTCTCTCTCCCAACCATTAGGAACTATTGTCCAAACCTGTGCACATGCCTCAGGGCTTATTCTTTAAAGCTTTTAACCAGTATTAAGCCAGTCTTTTGTGTGGGGTCACCAAATGGTACCTATGATAGTGCTCACCAATGTACTAACGCAGTAGTTGGCTTCCAGATGGGGAGAGCTTCCCCAGCTCGTGGATGTCAAGCAGCGTGGTCCTGTTGTGGGCATCTGGGAGCTGAGCCCTGCGAGGCTGCAGGAGTGCGGTGGGATTGCCATGTGTGTGGGACTGGTCCGTGACTTACCCTTCTGCCTTAAGAACCCGCAGGACTGCTTGTTGACACCTCTGAAGGTGTCTGCAGTGTAGATTTCTACCCTGAGAAACCACTTTCCAGGGTACTCTGCTGATACAGACATGAAAACCCCGTTGCGGTGCTGCAGTGGGGAATTTCGCAGGCTGTGGTGTGCAGGGCAGAGCAAGCTTCACCCTGAGCACCTCCCCAAAAGCAGATTTCCATGTGCATCCCCTCGTGCAAGGCTCTGAGGTCCCTGCTCGAAGCGCTCCCGTTAGCGAGGGTCACTGTGGGTGTGATCCTCGGTAGTGACAGCCTCGCAGGGCTGGTGCCACTCAATGGAAGGCTCCATGTGCAATGCTTCCAGGTTGGGAAGTCGAGCAGGAGCTAGAGGTCGGTGCCGCCTGCCGTCTGCTTGGGAATCACAGCTCCTCGGGGGGGCTCGGCGGGTTCTGCAGCCCTCAGGATGAGCTTTTCCTTAGGGACTCTTTCCCTTCAGCCCTCCAGGCTTGCAGTAAGCTTTGACTGCAGTGTTGAGCTCTCCCTTTATTGAATGCAGCCTGAATCCAACAACTTCCCCAACTGCTTTCTCCTGTTCCTCAGCCGGAGGGCTGGGAATGCAGCTGGGCCGGGTGCCTGTCTCGTCCCTGAGCTGTCTCCTACTGCTGCGCTGGCTCTAAGTGGGTTTTCACCTGTGCCCTGATTTCTTTCTAGGGCATTTGCAATAATTAGTTTGATAATTAGCTCAGTACTTGTGACTTTTGGCAGGAAGTTGGCAGAAACTGATACTTTGTAGCTTGAAGTACTAACAGATACCACAAATGCCACTTAATTGCCTGCTAATCCGCTTCTTATCCTTGTATACCATCTCCTTCTTATGCATCTGAAGACTTCCTGGGCTAACATCAGAAGCGTTGCTGTGCTGGGCAGCAGCAGCTCTGCCCCAAGGAGCAGAGCTGGCTCTTGCAGGTTAACAGTGAACATTGCTGTATCGTGGATGTTGGCAGGGTGAGGCACTGAGGATGTGCCTGGAAGTCCAGCTCTTCCTGGGGGAATCTTTCCTGGCTGTGTCAGCCCATGGTATGGAGGAGGTTTCTGGCTCTGTGGTAGTTGGGAGGTACCTGAGCTCTCATGTGAACTCATAAATAACAAGGAGGGAATGGATGTGTTCTCCCCTTCCCGGCTTTCGAGATTCCTTTGTCCGATACCATTACCATGGACCACGTGAGGGGGGGGAGCAGCCTCTCACTCCTGCAGGATGCCAAGTTACAGCCGATGGCTTTGCTGCTCACTTCTCACTTGAGCACTGTGAGGATGCTGAAGGAGCTGGTTGGAAAGCTGTCGAGAGGGAAATTCTTGGTCTCATTCTCGGAATGCGCTGCTTGTGAGAGCTGGCAGCTTTTACTCTGTTCTGCTCATGTTCCCTCCTGGCATCCTTGGGGTATCTTTCTCCTGCTGCTCACAAAGCGCTTGGTCCCCCATAGATCGGAGTACCTGGTGCATGGAGGTTTTGTGAGGGGGCACCTCGCTGGGAGCTGGGTTTGTTTAATCCGGAGTCGTGATCCCAACGGCTGCGCTGGGCTTCCACCTCAGGAACTCGGGAAGAGGTGCGCATGTAAAGGCAAAGAGCCACGCAGCACAGTTCTCACTTAGGAGCAAAAAATAGCCAGCATCTGTTGCTGCGCTCACGTGTGCGAAGAAGTAAAGGTCTTGGAAAGCAGAATGTGATTCCTGAAGGGAAACAAAAAAAGCACCGTGTAGTAACGGATGCAGTAACTTTTCTGGGTGAAGCAGTTACTTCTTGTCCCTGGTTACGGCTCAGTAAACCAAGATACTCTTCAGAGTTCATCTCATCCCAAACTTCATACCAAACCCAACTCCTCCTTCCCAAACACAGCACTCTGCACTCACAGCTCCATCTTTGGTACCAAACCCAAGCACTGGAGAATGGTACCCAGGCTTTACCTTCCAAGTGAGCGTTTCTCTCCCTATCAGCTACAAACCCACCCTTCCTTCCCCCACCTCCTCGCTGCCCTCCAGACGGAAGTGAAACCCAGCACAGCTCTGGTCTCTGCTGCAGCTCCTGCTGCTGCGGGCTCTGGGTTCTCACCATCAGCTTCATGCAGGCATCCAGTGTGTGCTTCTATTGACTGTATTAAGCAAGTGAGAAACAAAAGCAAAACAAACTCCAATCATTTCGGAGTTGCCTCCAACCCAGTAATTTTGTGTCAACATATTATGCACGCTGGAGGAATGTTAGTGTTCAAATAGACTAATTAAAAATGTTACTGCAATTACTTTTGCAACACAAACGATGCTAATTATATAATGCTGCAGAAATTGGAAACATCATTTTGGAGGGTGTGTGGTTTCTTTTGCTCCTTGCAGAGATAATACAGTTCCTGATGCTGGAGCTTGGATCTCCCTCCGTTGGGGCAGGTAGGAACGGGAAGGGGAAGTCTGTCGGGTCTCCTGCATCCATCAGCTGGTCTGTGGCTCTGCAGAGCTGTGAATGCAGTTGGTATGGGGGAAATGGGAAGATGCGGCCCCTTTGTGTTCAGGTTGAAGGCTCAAGCCTCATTCAAAGCGTTGTTTTAAAGCCCAGGTTTCCTTTAACCCTCCCCTGCATAGGCACCTGTAGCTCAGCTCAGAGGAATGGATGGGGAAGTGGACCTGGTTTGAAGGAAATCTGGACCTGCAGAAGGTTCTCGCAGCACTGGGTCGGTGCTGGTGGCATTCAGCAGGGATCACTTGATCTGTTGAGCCCTGTTAGTGTCTCCTTACAGCGCAGAAGGCTTTTCTGTGCAAGGGGTTCCTCTTTTCCTTCCCCTTTGCAGTGAGCACAGTGGATTTTTCTTTATCTCCCGAGGTAGCTGTCATCCTGAAATGATGTTAGGGTTTCCTAATGAGGAGGTCTGTTTCCTTCCCAGGGTATCTGTCACTGGCCAGTGTCAGCACCAGGAGGCTGAGCACAGGGTCTCGGGGCTGCCCCTGGGCTGTTTGGGTGCTTTGGGAGTGGCAGGAGGGTTTGCATCACATCTAACTGGTGTCTATCAGCTGTGACTCCACTGCAGGGTTTAAACCACCCCGGTATAGGGCTTCTGCTGTGATTGTTCTCTGCGTATTGAGTCTTCCAGGGGAATCTAATGCCTGGGCTGTCTCTAAGGATACATCTCAGTGCAGGCTTCTCTGTACGTCTGCTGGCTCACGTGTATGTGATCCTACAGATCCCTGCGGCACACGGGCTCCTGGAAGGGTGTGCAGGGCATCTGCACCAGCAGGAACTGTGGGTGGATGCTCAGTGGTCTCGGTGCCAGCAGAAGATGCTGGGGCTGCAAAACAGAGCAAGACCTTGAGGGTTTGATATCTGATGTAGAACAGGAGGTGGGGTTGAATCTCCTCTCCAAGCTCAGTGTGGATTCTGTCAACTGATGGGTTTTATCTAGAAACTCGAGCTAGAGGAGCTGCAGCAGCCCTTGTGGTGGGCTCTGCCCCTCTGCCAGCGTGGCTCCTCACTCTGCCGCCTGCATCTGAAAAGACAACAGCCTAAACACGCTCGAGACACTTGTCAATGCCATCCAGTCCCCTTTGGATTGATCAGCAGATGAGCCGCATGGTCGCAGTGACTAAGAAATCAACTGCTAGCTGTGCGCTTCATTTAGTTCAGGCCAGAGCTGCTGGAAACCATCACTGTAGAGAGTGTGGTCAGAAGGGGAGTGGTAAAGCATGTCCCCTGGTCTGAATGGAGCATGTGTGCTGAGGACAAAGGGATGCTTGTCGCGGTGGGTGGATGGGGTTTTGCCCAAGGGAAACGTTTGGGTGGGTTTTTCCTGCAGGAGCCAGCAGTGCCGAGGGTTAGAGCTGTACATGGACACATAGAGCCTGGCTGTGGGCTGGTGGCCTCCTCCTGCACCGGGTAAGCTCTGGTGCAAGGCCAGCACAGGGCCATGGTGGAGGGCATCCGCAGCGCTGTGTGGTTTGTTCCTCCGATGGCTTCATGAATCATTCCTCTGAGAGCCCATGAATTAAAGCCATTTAGAAAAGGTGAGTAAGAGGCTCCCTGTAGGAGAGGGGTAACTGTAGGTCTTGTGGGCAGCAGCCCAAGGCAGGCTGCGGAGAACAAGCCCTGTGGAAAAGGCAATAGAAACAGAGTTGGAGGAGCTGGAGTGCTTCTGCAGTGATCCTGGATGTAGATTGGGTTTCCATTGCCATGTTCTGGTGTTGCCTTGTGTGTTACCAGCATGAGCAACCCTTTGCTTTGCTGATGGAGGTGCTGCCTCTGAGAGTTGGGTGAGGTGAAGCGGGAGGAGAAAGGGCAAAGTGTCTCAGAGACCCTCCAGGCTTTCCAAATGATGCCATAGGAGACAGAATGGCCAAGGAGTTGTTCAACCCCTGGGCTGGGGTCCTGTACCTACTCATACAGGAGCCACTGTGCTCCTTGGAGTGGGACCCCTGCAAGGGCTTCCTGGAGTGAGGCACTGCAGTTGAATGTTACACCCGAGCAGAGACATGGGGATTTAGGATGTGTGGACCCTGCCCCATCCCTGGCAGTGCTCAAGGCCAGGTTGGATGGGGTTTGGAGCAACCTGCTCTAGTGGAAGGTGTTCCTGCCTGTGGCAGTGGGTTGGAACTGGATGAGCTTTAAGGTCCCTTCCAACCCAAACCTGTCTGGGATTCCCAATGCAATAGAAACAAGGGGTTCATGTTCCCTGGGGAAAGGATATCTGTGGGCTCCTGCTTCCTGCACCAAGCCAGACCTGCTGTTGGTGACCATTGGCTAAGAGTCCCTCAAGGCCAAGAGGTGATAGTGCTGTAGAGATAGAGACGTAAAATGGGTGCGGTAAATGCTGTAGTGCTCCAGACAGTGACCCAGCGGATGGAGGTGAAAGCATCTCCAGAGCTTTCACTCCTCTTGGGGCTAGTGCTAGCCCCAGTGCATGGCGCTGCTCCTGGTTAAGTCACCAGGAGAGACTTGACCCTGGCTGGCCCTGTCCTGCCTGGAGCAGCCGTCACTGAGGAGCCTGGCTTTCCACAGCAGCCACAGGAGGGATGGGTGGCAGGAAGAAAGCTGCCCTTGAGTGGTGCTCCATATCTCAAACCCACCAATTCCCAGAAGCAGCGTTCTTCCTGGGGAGTGCTGCACCTGATGCTGCACAAGGGCAGAAGCAGCCGAGAGCTTGGCTCACGTTCCTGGGATGAGGAGGATTGCTGCGGCACCACGTGGAGCTGCAGCCACGTGTTAGGTCCTGGTTGGTGCTGGAGCTGTGCATGGAAGTCAGTGCCTCCTACAGCAGTTCTCCCCCAGGATAAAAGCTTCTGTGGGTTTGTAGCTGGTGGGGAGAAGGGGGTGAGCAAACCCCTCCCATCCCAGGAATTGGGGTGCTGGGGGGTGTGCATAGAGCCATGGGCTGCAGGGGCTGGTGTGGGCTCTGCCTTGAGGACAGGGGATCACCATGGTGCATGGCTGCCTTGGAGCAGCACCGCTGTTCTGATTACCTTAATACAGGCTGCGAGGGATTCATCCGTCCTGTTAGACCGGCCTCCACTGGAAAAGTGACGTAAATGAAATGCTCTCCTTAGGAGCAGGCCACCTGAATTTCATGTAATTACAATAACAACTTGCAGGCAGTAGCCCTGTTTTCCCTCTTCAGGATTATCTAACTGTTCATTGATAGGGAGGAAGCAGGAGGAGTCCTTCCAGGGTCCCACTTGATGCAGAGTGCCAGCCCTCACCGTTGCTCCTGATGGCTGATCCTGATTCCCTGTAGAAGGATCCTGGCTCCCTATAGCAGGAAACGCATGTTGTGAAGGTGCCAGCTCTGCCGCTGCAGCATTGCTGTGCAGATGGAGCTGTGTGCTGCCGTGGTTGTTCATCTCAGCATCTGCTGCAGCCATGGGCACTGTCTGCTGGCCAGGGGCTGCTCTGCAGCACATCAGTGCCTTTGGTTCCCTGTAATTGTGTCACTGCTCCAGTGCTCATTGCCAACTGGAGTGGGGCTCGTTGTCATCTTCCTGCAAAGAGTGCCTCGAAGCCGCTTTCTCTTCTTGTTTATAAAGCATCTCTGTCTGGAAGCTGTCCAAGGCCAGGCAGACCTGGGTGATGACAAGCATCACTTAGCTGTTAGGTGCTGATAAATGCTGTCTAGATGAAGATCTAAACCCCCCAGTTGCCTGAACAGGGTGTTGCATTGGCACAGGGGTACTCGCAGGCTGGTGGGATGGTGTCTGCAGTCAGGAACCATGTGTCTTGGCTGGCCACATCCTTGTGGCTCATCGTTGACCTGGGGCATTATCCCTGCTTTGCTCAAGCTGTTGGTATTGAGGGATTTGAGCTGTTTCCTCAGCTGTTTGTAGTGGTCCTGCTCTTCCCATCATGTGAAAAACCAAGCCAACCCAGCTCCCAGCATGGTACTTGAATCAGTGAGAGTTTGGGGTGAGCACCCTTAACCTCATCAGCCTCTTGCTATTTTAACTTCTGGAGCACAGGAGCATGAGTCTCCCTTCCGCAGCTGATGCGCACTGATTGCGGGATACCTATAATGCATTTGAGTTAGATCCTGTTGGGTCATACATTTTGCTTCCATATTTGGTCTTTCTTTAGTGCCAGATTCGTACATCTTGTTTAAATATGATGAGCAGGACAAGCTCGCTGCTAATCCTCACTGGCCTTACAGTGCCTGCCAAAAGAGCTGGTGTTAACAGGCTCCAGCATGCTCGAGTTACTGGGCTTGCTATGGTGCAGCTCCCCTTAAACTGGCTTTTTTGCATCCAGTGACATCTGTATGCTCCGTCCTCAGGAGTGCTCACTGCTCAGAGCATCCTTCTGAGCGAGAAAACCTTTTCATCTCCAAGCAGAAGGGAAACAGGTGAACGGTTTTAGGGGAAAATAGGGGGATAATGAGTGGCTCTGTAGGGAGGTCCATGGAGCTGCTGGACTTGAGCAGGGCATGGGGATGCTGGTGCAGGCAGCCCCGATGGATGCAGAGGGAGGGCAATGGCAATAACTGACTGCTCAAGGGGGGCTCTACTCTCAGTTGGGGATCATGTTTAAAAGCTTCAGTTTCCTGTAGCTCTGCTCTGGTCTTCCTACATCTGATATTTAGTCAGCAGCAGGGAAGCTAAAAAAGATTCTGCTGCCTGAATCCCAGCCTTCAGCCACTCCTCCTCTTCCTCATGCTGTGATGCTGGTGCTTGTGCTGGTGGATTCCTCCCCGTCTTCTGTTGCCATGTGAAATAATGCAACAGTCATAGCTTCACCTTTGGAGGGAACAGTTAAACACTTTTATTCTGATGACCCGAGCGGCGAGCACATTCAGCAGCTGACGCTCTTAGCACATGAACAGATGTGTTTTCATGATTCCCAATTATAGGAGAAGAATGAGGATGGTTGTGAAGAGGAGGGGAAGTTGCCTTGGCTCTGCTGAATGGCTTCACCCAACTTTGCTGGGTGACATCGCTCTGGAGTCAGGAGCCAGTATGGAGATTGTTTTATAACATCAGTCAGAAGCTGGAGTGAGGGGGAAGTGGCCCACGACTTTAATTTGCATCACTGAGTGGATTAGCTCCTGACGCAGTGCAAAGTCATTATTTACCATCTCCAGATCTGGTGCCTTCATCAATGCGATGCTTTGGAGAGAGGCTGATTCAGAGATCATTACCTCGGTGTTTCGCTTGGCAGGGACCGTTAACACTTGCCTTGTAAGCAAAATGATGGTGCTTGTCATTGGTGCTTAATATTGTGCCTACCCAAGAGGCTGAGTAATTTGGTTTTAGGTTTTTTTCTTCCTTTGCATTCATTACACCGCTTTGACTTTAGCTTGGCATAGGAAAAACCACTTTGAAATCTCCATAATTTGCCATTAACATAGAGGAGGATGGTCTAAGTGCTAAAACCAGTGCAGTCTGTGTCCTGCTCACTGGGATGCACGCATCTTCCCCACCCTGCAGCAGAAGGTTGTGGCAGTGTGGTCTCTGTGGTGCTCACTGCTTTCAGCTGCTGCGGCTCATGGTCAGCAGAGGCATTGTCACCTTTCCCTACTGATGGAAGATTTTATACACAGTTTGAAATATTCCCCCAAAATGGTTATTTATAGGCTCTCCAGAGCTTGACATTGCTTTTGCTGTGGGGCAACCTTCGCTGTGTTGTCATGATGGAGATGAGCTTCGTTATGGGCTGCTTCAGCCTTTATGTGCTTTGGGAAAGCAACCCTTATAGGAGGGGCTATCCATGTCTCTCTGTTCACTTTGCTTCTGAAGAGTCTGATGGAATACCTTCCCTTGTGGGGGATCTGCTCTGAGCCAAGTGCCCTTCTATGGAGAGAGTGATGGAGCTGCTGCATCCTTGTGTGCAAAGGGAGGCAAGGGCTGAGCAGGACACCTCTGCCACAGGAGGTTGGTGCTGGCTGCCCCAGGCATAGCTGTGAGACTGAACTAATTCGCATCATGTGTCTAAGGACCGTCTCCAGTAGCTCAGTCCATTAAGTTCCAAATCTGTCTTAGTCGTTTGTCTTTGATGAAGTGGTGCCTCAGGGCCCGAGTCTTCTGGAAATGAGGCTTGTAGGTCTGTAACAGCAGCGAGTTATTCTTCTGGGTAAGACAAAGTGACCTTGGAGGAGTTTATTGCAAGAGTTTGCTTCTGGGGTTTCTCCCTGCTTTGGACATCCCTATCTACAGCTTGGTCTGACATCTGGTCCTGTGAGCCATCCTCTGTGGAGGATGGCACATTACTGTTCCAGAAGCCTGGATTGGAAAGGACCTTAATGCTGATCCTCTTCCAACCCCCTGCTATGGGCAGGGACACTTTCCATTGGACCAGGCTGCTCCAAGCCCCATCCAACCTGCCATCACTCCATGTTACCTGTGCCCTGGGTACCACAGGTGGATAGAGCATGGCACACGTACAGCCGCATGGTACATGGTAAGGGCAGAGCTTCTGACCCAAAGTCTCCCAGGGCTTGTGCAGGGGGGAAAAGTCTCACTTACTGGGTCATTGTGAGACTGAGTCTGGGGTTTTGGCAGGAGGAAGGGCTTTAATTAGCTACTGCTCAGTAGGGCTGCTGTTAGACCTCAGAGCAAGATGCTGCTGGATGGAAAAAAGCACCCCTAGCTCATTTGCTTGGGAAGCCATGGTGGGGATTTGCATTTTGGTTGAGCAACGAAACCCTTGCAGAGAACATTCGAAAATAGCTTCAAACTCCAGTTGGAATTTCTTCCTCCTTGGAGTTTGTGAATATCTGTCTCGGTGCCAGGAGGTTTGGAGTTTGGGTTCCTTTGTTTGCTGCTCTCGCTCGGCTGTGAGCAAAGCGAGTGCTTGTCTGGGTTGTGGACAAGCGCTGCCATCAAATCCTGCCTGACAAATGGCTTGTTTCCCGCAGTCTTGGAGCAGAATTAGATTCTCCCCTATTATATACCTGAAAGGATTTCTCCTCGAGCAGCAGTCCCTCTTTGACCTGAATACTCAGGAGATGTGCACTGGGTAGGAGCTCTGCTGTGTTTCCTGAACCTCAGCTCTGCTGAAGATCGGGTGCTGTGGAATACCTCCTGGAAACTTCCCCTCGTTTCTGCCTGTCTTGGAGCTTGTACAAGGCGGTGCTGAGCGTTGTCACTACAAAACAAGAGCAGAGCTCTTAACCTTGTTGCTCCAGGCGCTGCATCTGCATTACCAATGGAGGATGGACTTGCAGAGGTTGGGTGTTTGAAGGCAGTGGCTTTGTCACCAGGGCTTTACCTGGGGCAGGACCGTCCATCTCTGGTGGTGCGCTGCTCAAGAGGCTGTCCCCAGGACCGCTGCTCTGCTGGGCTATGGGGTAGCTGGGGCTGCTTTTCCCTCTTGCTCCAGAGGTTTTTCTGCATGGATCTTTGAGGGTTGGGTTTGTTTGATCTAAGGCTTTGTTCCAAGTGGTCATTGTTCCTTCCCCAAATAGAAGTTGGGAATCTCCAGTGGGTTTGGCCTCAGTGTGCCATGCTTCAGGAATCAAAGTTCCTTCTGCCTTCACTTGGCTATGAGTTGGCCAAAGAGCAGGTGATTGAGCAAGAGGCTCATTAGGTTGGTCTTAGCCATTTTCTCAAGTTGGTACAAGAGCTGCTCGCTTGCATGGGTAGGAGAAGATGGGCTCATAGCACTGGATGGGGATGGAAGCCAAGCAGCGAGCCCCAGCACTGCGATGGTCCATGGCACAGTGAAGCTCCCTTCCAAAACCACCTCCCCTGTTCCTGGCTTTGGACATTTGGAAGAAACTTAATTCTTCTGATGTTACTGTTGAGTCCAAGAAGATGGAAAGAAACGGCTGTTGGGAAGGGCAGCCTGACTCACTTTCTCATTCTCCTGTAAATTTCCATTTTGGTTTCAGTTTAAGCTCAGGTATGAGGGGAGTGAAAGCTGGTAATTTGTGACAAAACCTTCTATTTTAGATCAGCGTAGAAAAACTCCCTTTCTAATTGCACAAATTATAAGGCTGTGCTTCTTGTAAAGGAATACTGCATCCAACGGTTACCTGCGGATTGCCTTTGGGATACTCCACTCCGGAGCCACCAAACTGAGCTTCACACCATGTTTTGGTGCTGGTCATGCTGTGGCTGGATGCAGGGGTGGCCCCTGCTCTCCCACAGCCTCAATGCCACCCTCTTGTCTGCTTTTGCCCTTGCTGGCACTGGTGCTTGATGGCCTCCAGCGTTGGTGCTGGAAGAGGCAGAGGAGCTGGTCCTCACCCCTGCAATGCCAGCTAGGATTCTATAGGCTCCATTTATCAAACCTTCAGGTGATGGCATGCTCCATCATCCTCCATATGGAAACAACTTGATGATTTTAATCATCCTGCCCTTCTTCAGGCCTCTTCCCATCTGTGGGGCTCTGAAGGCAGCAAGCCTTTCCTGAAGCCTGTGTGCCCTGAGCCCTGGTGCTCTGGCAGCATAGGAGCCTTGCCTGACTATGGGGCACAGCGACTTGACTTATTCCTCGGTGTCTGGGTGCTACAGACCCTGCAGCTCGGCTGCAAGTTCCTCCCTTCTTGCTGCCTGCTTGGCTGTCATTTTCCTTCCACCGTGTCAGAGTGAAACAAGAACACTTCTGTAAAAAGCAAGAGGAAAATCATGTGAATAAGCAGTGGGTTTGAAATAACGTGGCTGCTCTGGGCACTTCCGAATGGGGAAGCAAAGGGGCTGCCAGGCTCTGCTGCCGTCCTCTCCCCTGCACTCCTTGGGTTTGGGTTGGAAGGGACATTAAAGCTCATCCAGTTCCAAGCCCTTGGCACAGACAGGGACACCCTCCATAGAGCAGCTTGCTCCAAGCCCCATCAACCTGGCCTTGAGCACTGCCAGGGATGAGGCAGCTGCATCTTCTCCGGACACCCTGTGCCTCAGCACCCTCATAGGGAACAACTTAGTCCTGATGTCTAATCTCAGTTTCCTCTGTCAGTTTGAGCCACTGCAGTGGGCTCAGCTGGATGGTGCTGCCTGCGGCTGGTTAGTGTGGGAAGCAGCGCTAGGGCAGGAAGATGGAGGCTGCTGTCCCTGAGGAGCATAGGGACACGCTGACTGGTGTGGGTGAGGCAGGAGCCCCACGGCATTGCAGTGGGACCAGTTTGCATCGCGCACTGCTCGGCACTGTGGAAGCAGGGCAGAGGGGTGCTGTCAGCTGCCTCCTGGGTTTGACAGTGCTGACACGTGCTCCTCAGCCTCCCCAAGGGTGTTTGCCTGCCTGGTGCTGTTGCTCTCTTTTGAGCAGGATCCCTTCTCAACATCATGGTGAGTGATGCACAAGGGGAAGGGTATTTCCCCCTCTCTCTAAAGAAACACATTCCTTTAATATCTTTTTGGGACAGATGTTCTTGGTGAGCAGGGACCGAGCTCCCACAGCTCCATCAGCAGAGCCATCCGCCCCATGTCCACCTGTGACCTGAATTAGAGCTGCAAGATGCTGCGATGGGTCCATATGGACTCCTAAAATAATAGCTGTCAGCTCACTGCTGACTTGTATGGGGAGCTAAAGCTTATGGCTTTAGGAATGACAGTTAGCAAACAAATGCTGGTGAGCTCTAGCCAGACCGGAGGTGTGTGCATCTGCATCTTAGCAGCGCAGGGTATGTGCTTTGAGATGGTTGCTCTCAGGACCACCATCTGCTGTTTCAAGGAGCTGTTATTGCCTGTCCATTTATTGCAAGGCCAAACCTGAGCTGGAGTCAAGCACTTTAACACTTGTATTCATAACATTTCTGGGGCAGATTCGTGACCCTGAAACGTGGAAGCACTCACGAGCGTGCACTGGGGCAGATGCTGCAGGGTCTTTTCATAACAAGTGTCTGTAAATGAACCCTGCTGCTCATGTTTAAGTTCCTCTTTATTTGCTATAGGGTTTGATGTGCTTTTCTAATGAGCGAGGGCTGATGGATGTCTAATAAAGAACTCGTATCTCATCTTTCCACCGCTGTGGAGACAATTGGCCTCCGAATTGCTCTGCAGTGGCCTTCTGGAGGTGGCTGCTTGTCAGGGCAGCTGTTCCCCTTTGATCGGGTTATTGCACATTCAGGTCTTGTCCCGTTCAGGTTTTATTTGCTGCCCAGGCCCTGCTGTATGGGGACTGCCAAACCATTATAGTGAAATGAGCAGCCTAATTGGGAAGGCTTGTGGCTCAGCATCGCTGATCGCATCGGTGGGAGCGGGAGCTGGCAGGGAGCTCTGGTGCTGCTTGTGCCCAGGAAGAGCAACAAACCCAAGCTGAAACAGCTGAGGGAAGTGGTGGTCTGTGATGTCCTGAAAAACAAAACCACTTTCCCTGTGTTCTTGCAGCTGTAGATGTTCGGGGTGTGCAGCTTGCAGCCCTCGCAGCACAGTGGATGGAAGCAGATGAGGGAGAGGGTGAGCTCCGGGTGCAGCCTGTGATGGGTGATGCTCTGTAAGAATGGCTGGATCCCATGGTAGAGCCTGCTTAGCTTAATAGCCATGTGTTTGTATTGTGAAGCTTGGCTGGAAGCTCTGGTGTCTGTGTGGCCAAACTGGGGCTCCTTGTCTGATACCGGGTGCTGCGTGCTGTAATGCTGTTCCCGTGATGTCTGAGCTCAGCTGTGCTGTCAAGAGACATCCCGACACAGCCTCATAGCTGTTGTTGGAGGGGGAAGAAAGGATGTGATAATTACCCTGTCTCGTGTGGAAGAGCTGGGGAGCAGTGCGGGATGCTGCGTGTCTCCTATGCAGCCTCTGGCTCCCATGCGGCCATAGTGCTGCCTGTCCTTTGGGTCTGCCACCCCTGGTCCCCGCCAGCTGCTGGTGACCTGGGCAGGAGGTGGCAAATCCTGGCAGGATGCTTTCAGCAGCATTGGTCCTTCCCTGGAGCACATCCTAGAGCTCCTTGGCCCAGGTTTTGTAAGTGGGGCTACACTGAAGTGACACAGAAACTCAAGAGGAACTTTTCTTGCTGTCACATGGATGGAAACTAAGCTGAAAGGTTAAAGGGCAGCACGTGGGAGAGCTTTCAGGTTTGGGAGTGCTGGAGTGGCCGTGGAGGAGCTGTGGAAGGCGTCTCTGCCAAACGGGGATGCTCCTGGTCTAGTTTGCCTGGACAACAGCTCGCGATAACTGTGCTTCAAAGGCTCCAAACGCCTCATTCCTTAAGCCTCCTCCGGGGCAGCTCGAGCTCCCCAGGCAGCGTGTGCTGATGGCCAAGCGCTGCCTGCTCCCTCCCCATTGACTTCTCCAGAGGCGTGTGCATCTCGCCCCAGTTTTCGCAACCGCTTTTGTCGCTGCTGCAATCAATATCTGTCTCTCTCTGCTTCTGCCTTGACACGTAGTGATTTATCCTTCTGTGAAGGTCTCTGAGCAATCTAAATGGAGGAAGGGGTGGATCGCTTACAGACACAGCACTGCTTCACATGCGAGAACAACTATTTTGAGGCAGTATTTTGAGGTTTGACTCAACTTTAGCAGCTTCTCTGCAGGGAAAGCTGGATTGATAGTCACAAGTGGTAGCAGGTCAGGTACTCTATTTTTAGAAGTGCCATTTAATTGATGTTATTCTTGCAGCTCCTATCTGGATGGTTAGTTATGTTCTGTCAAAGTTTGTTAGCATAAGCCAAATCTTACTGCATACTTGTGTTTTATTAAATGATCCATGACGGGGTCTCGGATCTTTATGTTTTTTTCTTGGTTGGAAGGAAGATGAGTAGTGTGATAAAGTGCTCGGCATCTCTGTATTTAAATGCCAAATAAAGGCTATGGAAGTCCCATAAATCAAGTCTGTTGCCCCACTGTGATGTGTGCCTGGATGGGTTCAATGGCATCGCTGTCTGATGGGGCTGATGCTGCTGCAGGATCTGCTGCCCTCCTCACCCACTGCATCTCTGTTGCACTTACTGGGTTTGGTTTCATGCTCTTATTCTCCATCTCAGTTGTGTAAAGGAAGTGCTCTCTGCAGCAGAGAGGGTCTGTAACTGAATGTTCTTTATTCCTGGAAGCTGGTGATTAAAATGCTTTTGATCTGCCTTGCTCCTGTGCTCTGTAATGGGTGATGTTGGCGTATAAGGAGGCAGTGACTGGCCAGGCAGCCTGTGAGGATGTTAACATGTGTATGGAAGGTGCTGTTTCCACTCATCGCTCAATCTTCACCCTGGTTTATGTGTCCATGGGGGATGAGAACCAAGGCAGCACTGTTCCTCACTGCTGTGCACATGGGATGCCCATGAGTGCTTACAACAAGATGCTTTTCTCCTCCCACCTTTGCAGACCTGTCCCTGTGGGTATCTCTGCTAATGGATGTCCCAGCATCCATTTGCATAGCATTTCCATAACACAGCCATTTGGTTGTTCCATAAGCAGCGCCCTTTGGTGGCAGTGGAGCATTTAGGTCCTTTCCAGTCACAGCAGACCTGGCTAAGGCATGGCTTTTGGACCTGGGAAGCGCTGTGGGCTCAATCCCTGTTCCGCCTGCATCACCTCAGGGTCTGTCTGTCTTGGTCAGCAAATCTCACTCCCATCCCTTAAAAAGAGAAGGGGAGGAGAAATACATTGAGGGTAGTGGGGTCTTTGGCTGTCGTGCTCCTCGTAGTTCATCCTGCACGCACTGAAGATGAGTCAGTTCGTTTCTGCTGCTGGCTTGACTTACTGCATCCATGTCATCGATTTGTTTGGTCTCGTACAAGCACTGCTCTTTGCTTTCTACCCCTCAATGGGTTGGTGATGGCTTCAGGTGTGCCCTCAACTGAAGCGCAACTTCTGCAGCCTCTGAGGCTGGAGTAAAGCTCCCTGAGAACTCATCTCCCTTGCGGAATGTGGTCCCTGAGAGTGAAGCCCTGACTTCTGCGTTGGAATATGACTCGTTCTTTGTACAATCTGCTGCAGAAGGTGGGAGCCAACGTACCGGGGTTGTGCGCTGCATCCCACTGATGCAACTGGCTTTGTTTAGGGTCTTGAGTATGTTGGAACATGCTGGCTTGAGTGAATAGTTTTAATTAGTTCCATTCTTAGGCTGTCGTTGACTGCGCTGACTCACTTCCAGCTCTCCGATAACTTCAACACATGACTTCATACCAAGGCAGAGGAACAGAAATGAAACCAAGGGAAGATGGCAGTGCCCAGGCTGGGGCAGTTCCTGGTGCCCGTGGGAGAGCAGGAAGCTGCAACAGCAGCATGGCACTGGGTGCTCTGCC
The DNA here is from genome assembly GCA_032466535.1 of Forpus xanthops. Classification (NCBI taxonomy): domain Eukaryota; kingdom Metazoa; phylum Chordata; class Aves; order Psittaciformes; family Psittacidae; genus Forpus; species Forpus xanthops. Next base: position 19,499 of record JASSUY010028742.1, on the reverse strand, counting down.
CCGAGAAGTCCCCATGTGCGCCCTGGAGCATCAGCTCGAGTATCGCTTCCCCAAAGCTATTTCTGGAGCTGGAGGTTCTCATTAACCAGCTTGAGGTTGTCTGGCTCTGCTACCGACAGAGCCTGAGCATGGTGATGCCTGGACATCCCGTGTCCTGACAGGCTTGCTCCTGGAATATGCTCACGCTTTGGTGGCTGTCTGAGGTTTGAAGCCCCCAGTTATAGCCCTGGTCAGCAGTCAGGGTCCTTCCCCTTGCAAGGGAATTCTGTGCTGTGCTCAGCATGTCCTCGCTGCTGCATGTAGCTTTTGGCTCTGAATTGTCCGTCCTCTTCCTCCTGTGCCAGAGCACTGTTTTTCTGGATGCTCTCCATCAGTACCATGGGGTTCACCTCCTTTGCTCTCTGAACTGAGGCATCAGGATCAAATTAGACTTGCTCTGCTGTGATAAAGCTTCCTGTGAGTGGGTCAGGGTTTGTAAGGCAAGATGTAGGCCCCTGTACAGGCCCACTGATGGCTGGTACCCTGGGGGCAGCCTGCAGGAGCTCACTCCCTTCCTCATCCTGGCTCTCCTGCCATCTCATTGTGCTGCTCTACAGCCTTTCCTCTTTGCCCTATGTTTGCTCAGTTCAAAACCAAGGTGCTGATTGCAGTACTGACCCCAGCTTGCAGCAGGGGCTGGAATGCTGCTTTGCTGGTGTCCTCCGTGCTGCTGTTCTGCGGCAGCCCTGCCTTTCCAACAGCCCATCTCTGCCCACTGGTGAGACCAGGCAGCAGCTCCATCCCCAGCCCTTCTGCAACCTCATTATGGCTTTGACTGTCATCACTTGTGATGCTTAAAGGGGCAAGTCCCCCACGCTGGGGTTGGTGTGGAGGTGCTGAGAGGCCCCAGTGAGGTGAGAACCATTCCCTGGCACTGCGGCAAGATGGAAGGTGCTCATGAGTGGGAAGGCTGAAGGGGGAGAAGCTCATTGCTGTTCTTCCTAATTGCTCTCCCACTTCTGTACTCAGGCAAAAAGCTGTCTTGAGTGGTGTCCCTGGGGACGCTGCCTGGTTCTGTCAGCAGCACCAGCACCCTCCCCACAGTCGGTCAATTTGAGAGGCATCTCCTCTGTTTTGACTTGGTCTGTCTTTCCTTTGACGTGAGAACAGTCCATCTGCCTCTTGATAAGGTGGAGGATGCAAGGGCTGGAGTGGAGCCTCCTGCGCGGGGGTGAGAAGTGCTCGGGGCTGCTCCTATTGAGGCTGATGAGTAGTGGGATGGTGTAGGAGCAGGACTGGGTCCTCGCATTGGGTCACCCGTGTGGGAGGCTGAGCTGGGTTTGCCTCTGCTCCCAGGGGCTGCAGCTCCCAAGCGAAAAGCTGATGTAGCAGCCAAAGTTTGGAGTGCTGAGGAGGAGATGACTGCCCATGCTCGGTGAGAGGAGGTCATTTCTAGAGCTGCAAGTCAGCAGAGCAGCACTGGTTTGTGGTGAGCCCTTTTTAGGCAAGGGAGGTCAAATGGTGCCCTGAGGGGAAGTTTCTGCTGCAGCCCCATGGCAGCTTTGGCTTCTGCTGGCTCTTCGGTTGTTTAGTTTTGCTTAAAGAAATCCTTGCTCCAGACTTGCTGCTAGAAACTGGGAATGGGATTTGCAGGAGGCTTCTCTGGTTGAAGGTGTTGGGGTGTGCAGGAAGAGCTCCCCTAATCTACATGGGCTGTGGTTGCAGAGAGCTTCTTGTACTGCAGTCCTGAGGCTGGGCTTGGAGATGGGAACCTGGAGTTCACTGCAGTAATGGTTCAGAGCTGCCCTGCAATGAAGCCTCATGGGGGGCAAACCCCGGGGTTCGGCTGAGGCTTCAGGTCCTAGGGATGGGTGACATGAGGTGAGGGCTTTCCGTGGGCACATCTCTTGCCATGCACAAGCTCTGTTGCAGAAGGAATGCTTCTATCAGGTATGAATGTGATGCTGCTGCATGCAGGAGCTGGGTCAGTCCTTTCAGCATCTGCTGCCCTGCCTGTGGCTCATAAATTCCATTGCCTCTTTCCTGTCCAGTCCCATGGGCTCACTGGCACTTGCTTTTGTGTGAACCTTGGGTCCTGAAGCTGCTAAAGTGCATCCTGGCAGCTGAAGGTGGATGGTGAGGTGGTGCCTCTGTGGTGTCTTTGCAGAGCTGTGCTCCTGCCCCTTCTCAACCAGGCATACCCAAACCTTTATGGCACCAAACCTGAATCTTCTTCAATGAGCTCTGTCCATCATTGCACGGAAAGCATTTACGAGGAACAGGGTTCTGCGGGAAGGAAAACTACTGAGTCCTTGGACATCAGCTTGTTGGCGATGCTCGGTGCTCCCTGTGCTGGCAGCTCCAGTGTGAAGGTGGCACATCGCTCACTTTGATGTGCCCAAGGCCCAGTTCGGTGCTGGTGCAGTTCTTGCTCTGTTGCTGTGTGGAGGTGGATCTCCTGTGACCACGTTTGAGAAGTGTAAGCTGAATGTACGGCAGGCTCGTGCCCTCGTTGCACATACAGCAGCCTGGCTTCTGATGCACATAACTCCCCTGTGCCATATGGATGCTGCTGTAAACACATGCAGCACTCAGCTCTTGTATGGGGACGGCCAAGCTCTTGAGTCTTAACTCTGTTAGAAGCTTCTTGATGTTTTTACCAGGTCTGCTCCTGAAATGAGCCAGAATCACTTATATGTGTGTCAGGCTTTGAAAGAGTGCCTTGGGAGCATATTTGTTGTCGTTCTCAGCATATCCCTGTGCGATGACATTGGGTCGCTCTCAGTGCGGAGCTGGTTGAAAAATGAATATCTGAAGAGGAGTGGTGAGATTCAAGAGTTGTATTTCATTCTTGTGATGACTTTCGGATTAAGAAGGAGCTTTTTCTGCTTGAGAGTCACCTCACAAGTTTGACGTGAAAGTTGCTTGCAGGCTGATTCTGCTGAAGATCAAGGTTGGGTTTTCTGATCTTTATCATAGGATCCCAGCCTGGTTTGGGTTGGAAGTGACCTTAAAGCTCCTCCAGTTCCAACCCCTGCCATGGGCAGGAGCACCTTCCACTGGAGCACATTGCTCCAAGCCCCTGTGTCCAACCTGGCCTTGAACACTGCAGGGATGGGGCAGCCACAGCTCCTATGGGCACCCTGGGACAGTGCCTCAGCACCCTCAAGCCCCATCCCACCGGGCAGCCCAGGAATGCACTGGGCAGTTGATAATTCCCAAGGGAAATGCTCACATCCCATCCCGGGCTGCTCCACGGGGAGGTTTGTTCCATCCGGAGCAGGAATCTGCATGCGGCAAACCTTGGTTCTGCTGCCGTTGCTACGGGAACGGGTGCTCTTGGGTTGGAAACCTGCTTCAATTCCTTTCCTCTCCGCTCCCTCCCAGTTAATGCATTGGGATGGATTTTGAGTAGTGAATACAAGAGTCTCTCAGGTTGTGGGGGGACTTCAACAATGTCTCTGGCTAATGAAAGAGCTGCCTGTGCTCCCGAGGGATTCAATGAGAGTGGTTTTGTCTGTTCCTCAATACCCACTCTCAAAAGCCAAGTTCAGCCGCTCCGTGTGCCCCGGGGCTGCTCACTCTGCCACCTGCCTGGATAATTAAGACCTTTCAGGTTGCCATAGAGGGTATTTTGGCTTCTGCTATTGCACCTATTGACAGCTGGGATACTTTTGTGTAATGCTGTGGGAGGTGGGGATGCCTTTGTAAGGTGCTGGAGGCAGGTACAGGAGGGGAGGCCTTCCAAGCCTGTAATTTGCAGGATGGAGGCCATGAGCCAAACTTGAGCTGGTTTGTGACGTTTGGGGGTTTGAACAAATATTGCCCAGGACGTTCCTTTCTCGCTAGAGGGGCTTCAGGAGGTTGCTCAGGGAGTAATGGGGTTTAATGGAGGACAAATCACAGTCACAGCCTGGTTGGGGATGAAGGGGCCTTGAAGCCCCTCCAGCTCCAACCTCTGCCATGCACAGGGACACCTTCCATAGAGCAGCTCCAAGCCCTGTGTCCAACCTGGCCTTGAACACTGCAGGGATGGGGCAGCCACAGCTTCTCTGGACACTCTGTGCCAGTGCCTCAGCACCCTCACAGGGAAGAGCTTCTGCTCAAGAGCTCATCTCAGTGTCCCCTCTGTCAGTTAAAGCCATTCCCCTTGTTCTGTCTCTATATCCCTTGTCCAAAGCCCCTCTCCACGTTTCCTGTAGTCTTACGGAGCAAGCAGCTTCAGAGGAATTGTTCCCTGGTTACATCAGCCCACTTGCTCTGCTTGAGCTTGGCACACATGGGCGACTCTACAACTTTAGTAGAGCAACGCTGTAAGAGAAATCAGCCTTCAGTGCCAAGAAGCTCTGTTAACGCTCCCGGGGGCTCACTTACCTTCTTGCTTTCTAACCCCCCATCAGTGATGGTGGTGAAAATCCCATGTGTGTGTTGGGACCTCAGACCAAGCCCTGCCCTGAGTCCTGCTGTGCCTCACCAGGCTCTAACCCTGGGGAAAAGGAGCTTGAAGAGCCTCAAAGCGTGCTTTTAGCAGTGTTCTTTTCGCTTTTGGATGTTGTTGTGTGGCTCTGAGTGTGCAGCTCCCTAAAGCCTGTTTACTGCAGGGCTGGAGGGCTGTTAAATAGGTGCTGGGCAGCTCAGCAGTGAACTGCTGTGGACACGGCCATGAGGACACTTGCATGAGGGGACCTGTCTGCAGGCTGATGTTGGGAGCCTGGAATGAGCTGATGCTTGCACAAGAGGAGCACAGGGGTCCCACTTGTCTGGGTGCTCGGGGCTGCAGGAGGAGAGGGAATAATTCCATTAGCAATGTGAATATGCTGGGTTCAGCCTTTGCCATCCAAATAACATTATAATGAAACAGAATTAGAGTCTAACTATGATTAATGGCTCTGAAGTTGAAATAGAGCTGACACAGGCAGGCAAGTGTCAGTGCCCCAGTGGTGATAGGAGGGAGGAAGGTGCTGGAGCTGCTAAAGGAGGAGGGATGATGTAAGGCAGGAAAACACGCAATATGGAAGGAGCTTGGGCTGTGTCAGTGCGCTCTGTTGGGGAAGCACATTTCCAGTGAATTTGGATCCTGGCAGGGTGTAAACCAGATGATTTTTTTGGAAAACACCTTTTTGTGGGTGTGTGTTTGATGTTCCTGCATTCTGAAGGGCAGAGAAGTGCTTCCTGGGGGTGGCTGGCAAGTGGGCCTGCGTCCTGGGCTGAACCTGCTGCCTGTGTGCTCCCGTCTCCATCAATCCCAGGGTGTGTGCTTGCAGTGTTTCACAGAGGGACTGTGGTTGCTCTAGCTTGAAGAGCTGCACTGGGGGTCTTGGGGGTCTCCTGTGGACGTGACAGGCTTGCCTGGTGCTTGGGGATGGGAGCAGGCAGGAGATGCAGGAGGAAGGCGGGATGAGCCTGGGGTTTCCCATGTGTCAAAGCTCCATGTCAAAGGGAGGACTAGGAAAACAGAGCTGGGAGAGGTGTGCACTTGTGCCATACTCTGATAATGCTTTGAGGGGGCTCTGGAGAAGGCTGTTTACAGCTTGGAGATCCAAAGTGAAGAGCCAGGAGCTTGGGATGATGGAGTCCTGTATCTGGCATCCCTTGCAGCATCCTCTCTGGGTGAGGGCTGTGTGGCATGGAGTGTGTCATTCCCAGGACTGGCAGAGCTCAGAGCAGCACCATGGACCCCTGGGCTGCTTTCAGCAAGGAGCAGGCTCTAAGGCAGCCTCTGCAATTGGTTGTGGCTGTTTGTATGGAATAACTAATCTTTCCAAATATTTATTACTAATCCCCTGCTGAGGAGCGGGTGCCGTGCGTTCAGGAATGGAAAACCACCCCCAGGCAGCTGCCAGCCTCACATGAGGCTGATCTGAGATGCGGTTGATATGGCAGGGAATGTCATTCCCATCCCAGGGCTGCCAGTGCTCCTCCAGCCCAGCCCATAGCATGCTGGGGGACCCTGCAGACGGTCAACCGTGGTGCAGGAATCGGGGGAGACTGGAAGGCAGCATGAATTGGTGGGGGTTAAAATGAAATCCAGATGGCAATGCACCCTTTTTGGAGGTTTCCTCATGCAAGACACTATGGGCAGATACAGGTTTGTGTTTGCAATAGCATTTGGGTGGCTTTACAGGGAGCTTTGAAGGCAGAATGGTGGGGGAGCATCCTTCAGCAGTGAGGAGCTCGCTGAGGAGCCATGGGCAGCAGCTCCCTCCACATACCCCCCTCGAGGTTGATCTCTGCCCACCAGCTCCAAGGCTGGCCAGTGATGGAGCTTCACGTATGTGCCTCCCGCTTCGGCACCAACAGTTCTGGGCAGCCTTTAGGTTCTCAGGAACATTCATCTCCCTGCAGGGGTATGTGAGCAGCCGCTGCACAAAGCAGTTTTGGGGCCATCTGTGACTCCCTATGGGTTCTACAGGTGCTGGGAGTCATTGCAGCATGCCTGAGGTGGTTCAGTGGGGTGATGCTGCACTGTTGCCTCTGGCGAGGAGAAAGGGGAACTTCAGGTGCCCGAGGGAGGGTTGTATGGAGGGGTAGGATTTGATCAGCCTGGCCCTATAGCATTGCGCAGGTAGAGGGTGAGCATCTCCCTCTGCTGAAGATGAGGTTTTCATCCCCAAACCACGCTGAGGGCTGCCATAGCACAGCCGATGGAGCAGCTGGGGTGTCTGTCAGGCTGGCAAAGGTGGGCATGGGTTGGGGGCTGTTGTGTGAGCGGCTGCTGCCACTTCCAGTGAACTACTGGAAGCTTCTGTTCTTCCCCCAGCTCTGCAGGCAGCTTATGGCTCAGCACAGAGGGTGCTCTCTTTATCCTCTGTGGCAGAGGGAGAACAGGAGGAGCCAGTGGGAACTGGAGATGCACAGGCAGAACTCGGCTCAGTACTTGTGAAATCTGCCCTATTTCATGTCTATGAAGTACTACATCACAGCTGGGAGAGATTTCAGGCGAGCTTAAAGGTTTTATTGTGCCATTTAGTATCTTATGTATGGCGTGTTTCCCTCTATTGCTTTATTAAAATGAATGGAAAGCTGCCTGTGGGCTAGCTGGTGATGGCCCACATTTATTGTGCTGAGGATGGAGGGGATGCTGTGCCAGCTGCAGCAGCACAGGCTTCATCTAAAGCGATCCCCATCAGTGAGGAGGATGCTGTGTAAGGTACCTGGACATCAGGAAGCCAGGAACCTCGGGCTGACACTCCGCAGGCTTCGGTTGAGGGGGATGGAGGCCAGGCTTAAATTGCTTATCCAAACTCCATTAAAAATGCAAATGGATTCTTTCTTTCTCTGGGTCAGAGCAGCATTAAAAAGGAGGCCACATCGTAAACATTAATAACGTCGTAGTGGCCAGCAGGGACATGGTGTGGAGAGGGAGCCAAGAATGCTCTTTGCAGAGCTCCATGGAAATGAAACGGCTCTCCTCTTTTCCTCAGGCCGGCAGCCTGGGTAATGCTTTAATCCAACACAGTGGCATGGAATTGTGCAGGGTGGCTGCCCAAGAGCAAACTTAATTCATGGCTTGAAGTTCAGTGAGTGAAGCTGGAGCTGAGCATAGAACCATGTAGAGCAAGAGTCACCTGAAGAGCAATAGCTTTAAAGGAGAGCAAAACATTAAGCAGGTTATTCCTTCCTGCCCCCAAACGTGCTTCAAGGCTTCCCTGAATGTGAGTGCTGGAGCCCCTGAGCCCTCCATGGCCCTTGTGTTGAACAGGCTTCCAAGTTCATCCGACCCAGTGCTGAATCCCAGACCTTCCCTTGGGAAAACCTGGGTCAGGGACACACAGAACCCCAGGACAGAGCTGCCTCCCACAGCAAGGTGACTCCTCCAGCCTGCGCTGTGCATCGCCTGTCCTGCAGCATCAATAAAACCTTGTTCTGAACAGCTCTGGCTGGAGAGAGACGAGCGAGCAGACGCTGCGTCTACATGTCGGAGATGTTATTTTAATACCTTATCTGTAGAGCATCAAAAGGACTGCCAAGTACGCTACAGATCTTGCCAGCTGCAGCCCTTTGAAGGTCTTAAAGGCTGTAATGTTGCAGTGTAATAACACATAGTGCTACAAACTGCCACGAGATAATGGCCTGCTTTCAAGGGAGGGAAAATGGCAAACCCCAGTGTGATGTGCATCCCCTTCTGCAGCAGGGGACTTGAGTGTGGCAGCATTCATGTTAGGGTCAGCACAGAGGGATCCTGCTGCCTGTGTTGCTGTTGGCATGCTTTTCCTGGGCACTGAGCATCCATCTCCTTGGCTGCAGCCAAGGTGAGCCGGGAAAGCGCTCAGCACCATGGTGAGCATTCTGCCTTGCGTGAGAGCTGGCTTCATGCCCCTCGTGTTGCTCTGTGGTAGCCAGGCAGGGTCCAGGGCTTGGTGACTTGCTGTGGGCAAATCCCCATGAATCCATGATTAGCATCAATCCAGTGTCTCTGAGCCTTGGCTGGGCTCTGCTATGTTGGCAGGATAAGCAGGAGCGAGGAGAGGCAAAGATGCAGCAGGAATCAGGGCTGAGCATCCTTCCCTCTGCCCCAGCACTGTGTGCTGCTGGAGCTGCTCTGCTCTCACCCTCTGCTCACTAGCCTTGTTTTTTGCAAAGGAAGCAGCTGGATTTCTTATCAGCACATTCCCATCTGCAGCACACGGAGCAGGAAGCCTGCGAGACTTCCCAAAATTCCACTGTGGAGGTTAGGAGCAGGCTTGGAAAGAAGCTGTGGCTGCCCCATCGGTGGCAGTGCTCAAGGCCAGGTTGGACACAGGGGTTTGGAGCAAGCTGCTCTATGGAAGCTGTCCCTGCCCGTGGCACAGATTGGAACTGAAGGAGCTTTAAGGTCCCTTCAACCCAAACCATTCCCTGATTCTGTGGTTCTGTGACATAAGCAGTGCCTGCTGGAGTGACAACAAAGTCAGGGTTTGCTCTTCCCTTGCTGTATCCTCTCAGTGCACTCTGTGGCTTTTGATTGCTGAGGGTGAAGTAGCTACTGCTTACTTGTTCGCTTTAATGGGGCAATTGCTTATTGATCAGCATTTATTTGCCTGGATGTAGATGTTGCAGTGAGGGGGAAAGGGCTGCTGGTGGCTGTCTGGGGAGGCTCCTCAGTGGAGCTGCTGATGGAGAGCATCCCAGCTATCACAGGATGTCCTGCCACTGCCTGCGGCTTCCTGGGGCATTTGTTGCTCCTGCCTATGTTAGCACTGATCTTAAAGCAGAGGCGGTGAGGACCAAACAGTACTTTGTTGTTTTGCTCTCCCTATTTTAAAATAGACTCGAAGGATGTGGAACAACTTCTTGTCAGGCTGCTGCTTGCAGAGGGTGACTGCTGAGCACTGCTCAGCCCCTTGGACCCTCCTCCTGGTCTCCATGATGCTGCTGAAGGCTTGGCCATGTGGAGCTGGTGCCTGCTGCTGTGCTGGGGCCACAGACCCCAGTGCCTCCTCTGAACCCCAAGGGAGGCTTTGGGACCTGCACTCCTCTCATGGCAGAATCAAAGGTTAAAGACAACCGCTGCCCGGCTCCAGAGCTGTTGCAGCTGAGCCTGTGTTCTGCTGGTGTCTTGCAGGAGGAAGTGGTTGCAATAAAGATAAAGTCCGGTGGCTGCTCTCCTCTGGCTGGGGGCAGGGGAGCAGCACGGTCCCACATCCTGGGGCTCCAGGACCTATGGCCAGCCACACCGGAGTGTCTTCTGGCTTCCCACCACACAGGAGCAGGGATGGAGCTTCATCTCCTGCTGCATCTCGGGTCCTATGGCTGTCCCATGGGCTTGCAGGCTCCAAAACATGCTGTATGAGTTGGTGGGGAGACCTGCACATCAATTGGGTAGAAGTGGAAGGGTTGCAGGACACTCTGGGTCTGATCCTTGGGCTGATGGCATGCAGAGCTGGGGTGGAATGTGGCATGCAGGACTCTGTGGAGGAGAAAGGCCAGAGGGAAACGGAAAAGTATCTTGAGGTTGTCTTGAACCCTCCCATTTGCTTTTTGATGGGGGTGCGCATGGGAGGGATGTCAATGTCTGTGCTGTTTGTGGCTGTGTTTGAAGTGCTCAGTGTGGAGGGCTCCTGCCCTCTGCGATGCTGGGCTGGTGCTGATGAGCACTGGGCTGTCTGGGGAAGGCAGCAGAGCACAGACACAGCAGCGTTTGGCTGTAGGAAACCCAGGACGGTGGCACAATCACACAATGCAGTTACAACACTTAATGAGTCCTACGCAGGAAGCTTCACCTTGCGAAGACCCTGGATAACTGCTGCCTTCAGCTGTACTCAGATTGATGTGCTGCTGTTCCTAGGGGTTCAAGGAACCCTTCAAACATCTCTTTTATATAGAGAACAAGCTCCCAAGATGCAGCCTGCTCGGATGAAGCCGGAGGCAGCACGGGGAAGTCATCACTCTTCATATCAGTCCAAACCCACAAATGGATGCTGCTGCTGTACGCGCAGTGATTATCTTGTGCCCTTCCTGAAAAGCAAAGGGACGGAGCGGCAGCTCCAGTGCAGGTACAGGGTCCCCCCTGGACCATGCGCGGTGTGGATGCTGCATGGTGCATGTGATGAATGCAGGGAAAAGGAGCTCCTTCTCTAGTTCTGAATGGATTTACTTCACACATCTCCCCAAACTGGGATTAGTCTGCTTTATTTAAAGGCTGTTTTTTAGGAATAGAGGGAACACGATTATAGAGCATGCTGGTTTTAGCAGTAGACAAGTGCCTCCCAAACTTGGCAGGAGCTCCATGTTCGTGTCAGTGCTGCTCTTGATGCTGTTTGGGTGAAAGACCTTCAATTCTTCCCGGTTTAGGGCCAGTTTTGAGCTCCAGCCCGAGCTCACATGGTTATGAACTGCTGGAGATAATGTGAAGGTGCCTGGGGAGGGAGAAGCACTGCTTCTGGCCAAGGGTGCTCGAGAAGTTTCTCACCCATGCATAGGCTCAGCTCTGTACCCGAAATAGAGCATCTAAAGGAAACGAGTGCTTTATCTTGCACTGTGTGCTCAGCATAAATTCCTCTTGCTGTAGTGTTCGGGAACAGACGCAGCTCAGCCTGTCCCCGGATCTCCAGTGCCATGGAAAATTAACTTTGGTGTTGGGGTTATGATGGCTCTTGATCAGAAGCTCATGAGCACGGTGAAATCCTCTTTCTGCTTTGATTCTGTCTATGGGTTTCAGCGGGCTGCAGGTGCAGGAGGAGGGACATGGTCTGTTTGGAGCACTTCTGCATCCCAAGCCACTGTGGGGCCTTGGGGCAGTTGATGTGGGGACACCAGTGAGAGGATGGTTATGGGCCAGCTGCTGACAGATCACCATAGGCGTGAGACTGACCCTGATCCCATCAGCCTGAGATGCTCTGGATCTACACAAACCCTATGGTTTACACAGTAAACTGGCTTGATGCTTGCCATGTGTAGAAAAGGCTCCTTGGTCCCCTTCCCTTAGCTAGATGTCCCGGTTCCAGGCTGGAGCTGCCTGTAGGGTTGCTCACCCATGGCTTGTGGTGCATCACTGAGGCTTACATGACACCAGCTCTTTTAGGCAGATAGAATCCTAACCATAATGGGTTTGTGCAGATCCCATTGCCCTCACAGGGTTTGGAGCAACGCTGCCCTTGCAGGTCCTGTGGAGCTCACAATGGGAGCTCAGAGAAGCGAGCCCAGGTCTCCCTGCAGCCACTATGGCACCTCCTGATCCCCCCCCCGTAGCCTGTGACACCCTGCTCCTCCCCACAGGCTCCTCCGTAGCGTTTGAATGGCAACTTTTGAGAAACTGCCACGTTTCTGCCATTTACTTTCAATCCCATTTGGGAAAGCATCACTGGGGGTTGCCTTGGTTATGTCTGACAAGCCTGGCAGGCGCTGCTGGGGTGAGCATCTTGGAACGCTGGTGGGGCAGAGACAAAGCCAACACTGTGGTGAGATGAAGGGGGTGAAATGACATGGGGCAGACAGACCCATGGTGGAAAGGGAGGGCAGTGGGGACAGAGGATGGAGCGGCTTTCCCTTGATGCCACAAAGGTTGCGGTGGTGCAGAGGAGCCGATACCCACTCTACTGAGCAGTGCCAGCACCAGAGAGCATGGTGGGCACCAGGCTTCAGGATGAGCTGGAACTGGGGCAGGGTGATGGGGCATGGAAGCTTGATGGTGGTACATGGGGTGAGGATACACGCACCAGCAACTGTTTAAATGCTGAGGGATCCTTCCCCAGCCTGGTGCCTGTGGAGCCTCCTTGCTCAGAGGTGAAGGTGGTGCTTATCTGAGCACTGCTATTTAATGGCTACCCTGGTCTCTGCCTTTGGAAACAAGACTGAGTTCAGATATGAAAATTGAAAGCGGTGAGGATGTGAGGAAGGAAATGGGAGTGAAATTCCCCTCTCTGTCTTGGAGATAAGTGACAAAACTCAGCTTTAACTCAGTTACATTATTAGCGCTTTGGGGACTGGCTTTGTATCTTCCTTAAATAGGATTAATCCACCGTTACAAAAGCGCTGTCTTCAAAGCAGGCGAGCAGCCATCTTCCAGGGCTCTGCCATGCAACAGCTGGGATGATGGTGGGATACCTGCACCCCGACTATCCCCGCTCCGTGTTTGACTTGTGCTCTGGGCAGGATGGATCCCACTGGGATACCTGCCCGTATTTCTGCCTGCTCTCAAGAGGCTGGCCCGGGGTTTCAATTACAATCTTAAATTACCAGGTCAGCGGAGTCAAAGTAGGTCTGCCAAGTTTTTAATGATCTTCTCTGTTGTCGTGCGCAGGGGTTTGGGGTTTTTCCAAGCCTCCTTTCCATCCCTGCGCTGAGAGCATCCGTAACGGAGCACATGGCAGCGGTGGGTTGTGTAACTGGTGCAGGCGAGGCAGGTTCCGAGAGGAGCTGGTGCTCATCCTCCAGGGACTGCAGCAGCTTTCCACTGCCTTCCAGCGCCTTCCAAAGAGATCCAGAACTAATTGCCAAGACTCTTTAATCTGCTCCCTCGGGGCCCACATTAATCACAGAGTGCTTCTTGCGTCGCTCGCTGGTGGAGGTGCTGAGGGTGTTCTGTGGGGTTGGATTGGATCCGGAGCTGTTGGGTGGGTGTTTGTCAGCAGAGCTGGCTGCAGGCACTGGGCTTTCCCCCCGGCTGATCCTAGGGACCCATGTGCCCTTGCAGAGGTACAAGGCTCTGAGGTGGATGCAGCACTTTCCTCGATGCTGTCTGTCCCTGTTTGTATAAGGTAGAAACTGAGTTTGTCCATTGGTCCTGCATCTTGAGAACCCTCTCATCTTCCTGCCCTCAGCCAGTGTCTGGGTGCTCTTCCTCTAATGCCTGCCATTCCCATCAGCATCCCTGCTTGCCTCCATGGTCCGGGAGCTGCAACCATCCTGCTCCATCCCAGCACGGGCTCACCCCCGAGGCCTTGGTGAGCTCCTGTGCGTGCAGCATTGTGATTTGGGCCTTTGAGAAACAGGTTAGAGGAGATGTTAACATGGAAAGAAATAAATTCAACTTGCAGAATTACCTGTTAGCGTTGCGGCAGCGTGTCACCTGGCTATAATGAGAGCCTAGGTAGGGAATGGCATGTTTCCCTCCCGTTCATTCAGGGCCGGTGTGTGGGCAGCTTCCTGGCTGGTGCAGTTCTGTGCGTGGGTCTCTGCAGCAGCACCTGGCACAGGAAAAAGGAGCAGAGAAGAAAGGTGTCTGTGCCTCATGCAGGGAAACACATTGACAGCTTCATTCTCCTTGCTTTGAGCTCCTCTGCTGGCCCCGGCTGCATCCCGGGATGCTCGGAGAGCAGGAGCGGATCAGCGTGGTGCCTGCACGGTGAGTGGTCCACGCTGCTGCCCCCATCCTGGTGCTGGGCGTGCAGCTCCGCTCACTGCAAACTGCCTCTCTGTGCAGGCTCCTGCAGGCAAGACGTTCTGCTGGGGCTTTTGTTGGGCTCTCAGTAGTGTGCTCCGTGGTGGGACTTGGCTGTGTACCTGCAGCACCATCCCTGCCGCACGGTGAGTGGGAGGATGGAGCAGTTCCCGTGGGGTGTCTGTGGATGCCGGGATGAGGGTGCTGGGGGGCTCTGCTCGCTGCTCCAAGCAGCTTTATTACCCCAAGGTGCATTGGAGGGGAAGCAGGAGCTGGATGTGAGCCATGCTCTAGGTGGAGGGACCCTCTGCCCCATTTGGTGAGCCCTGTGCCAGCAAGAGCTGCACAAGCCGGGTCAGCAGCAGCCCCCATGTGCTTCCAGGAGCAGCACTTCTGAGCATCCCCATCCCTGCAGCCTGGATGTGGCTCGAGGTGTTTCTCTGGCACATGCGGTGAGAGAAGATCTTTCCCTGATCCCAGCTCTAACGCTATCACCATCCCCTTCCCCACCCACACCCATCGCATTGCCAGGGATGATTGATGTTCCTCATCCCGCCTGGCTACAACGCACTCATTGTCATGCAGAGGGTGTTGTCAGTTCATTGCTGGTATTCCATATAGAACTGCAGACTTTCTTCAATGTTTTCTTCTTATGTACACAAATCCCTACAAGTGCGTGGCTGGGCTCAAAGTACGTGACCCTTTAAGAACAGAAATGACTCTTAAGGGTGTCTCTGTCGGAAGCGGACAGCAGAGCAGCCATCCTGCCCCTGCGCTTCAGCACAGCTCCTGGGGCTCCTCCTGCATGGCAGGCACTGATTTCTGTTGGCAGGGTTTCCCCTGGGAAGCCACATGCCACTTGTACCCCAGCTCTGGCACCTGAACGCTGCCTGGTGGTGGAGGGATGGAGCTGTAGCAGAGGAGCATCTGACCCTACAGCTCCTATAGGGTCTCTCAGCCCTCCAGTTGCAAAGGGGGCAGCAAGGTGTCCTTGTGCAGTCCTGCAAGGCTGGGTTATCTTTGTGGCTTTGTATTCTTTGTGTTCTCTTAAGTCCCTAAAGGATGTGGGGAAATCAGTGCCCAGAAGCATTGCTTGTGCTTTTAATGGATCGTAGGATCCCAGGCTGTTTCAGGCTGGAAGGAACCCTAAAGCTCATCCAGCTCCAACCCCTTCCATGGACAGGGACACCTTCCACTAGAGCCGTTGCTCCAAGCCTCCTCACCAAACGTGGGTGCTGCTGCTGAGGGTTGGGGCAAAATTGGGGTGTGCCGAGTTCATGTGGCCCTTGAGCATGGGGAACACCATGAGAAAAGGAAGGAGCTCAAGGGATGAACAGGCCATAAGTGGGTTATGAGGAAAGGGCACAGATAACTGATGGTTTATGGGAGGGATGAGGGCAGTGGCGCTGCTGCTGGAGGTGTTGAGAGCACCCTTGGGTGTCCTTCCTGCTCTGCTGTGAGCAGGGGCATGGGCAGCAGCTCCCCATCTGCGGGAGGTGGGGAAGGGCTCGGTGGCTGCCCCTGAGCCAGCCTGCTCTTGGAGATGAGGCAGGTGCTGCCATGCTGAGCCATGGGTGGGATATGCCATGGAAATGCGGATGAGCACCAGAGCGTGGAGACAGCACAAGCTGAGGCTCAGTCATCCGTAAGCTGCAGGAGAGGAGATAACAGCATCTGCAGGAGCCTTCCAAATTACCCAGTGCAAGGAACGGTCCAGATCCTGCCCAGGAAACCCCTTGGCACCAGAATGCACTTTACTCCTTATCCCGGGCATCGCCAACACAGGAACGCTCCTGGGGAGTCCCTAAACGTGTGTAACTCCTGTAGGAACCAGGGACAGGGTAAAGCCAGGCTGGCACAGCCGGCCTTCTGCTCAGCACCGGGCCTTGTGCCTCATTCTGCCTGCACAGAGCCTGATGCCCCTGCTGATGGGCTGGGGGCTCACCAAGCGGCTGCTGGCACAGCTGGTTCCTGCAGCACATCTGGCAGAGCAGCAGCAGCCTCCTCCTGTGCTGTGCCGGCCGGGAGCGTGCACAGGGCTGAATTATTCAGTGTGCAAGTGAGTGTGTTCGGTGGGGCTGATGAAGTATTTAACTGCTCCCGAGCCGGGATCAGGATCTAATGTAAAATTAATGCCTTTCTGTCTCTGGAAATAGCTGCAGCCCTGGTGTGGGTACACAGTGTGGCTGGCACTGCCGGCTGGTCAGCATCACTGGCACCGGGACATGGGTCCTGGAGAGCAGCTCTTCCTGCAGCATCTTCTCAAAGCTGGCGTTGACCCTGTTCCCTTCCCAAAGAGCAAGCAGGAGATGAGCGATGGGGTTGGTTTTTTTAATACCTAAAGGGGCTCCAGGAAACGCGGAGAGGGGCTTTGGATAAAGGATGTAGGGACAGGACAGGGGAATGGCTTTAACTGCCCGAGGGGAGACTGAGATGAGCTCTTGGGCAGAAACTCTTCCCTGTGAGGGTGCTGAGCGCTGTCCCAGGGTGCCCAGAGAAGCTGTGGCTGCCCCATCCCTGCAGTGTCCAAGGCCAGGTTGGACACAGGGCTTGGAGCAATGTGCTCTATGGAAGGTGTCCTTGCCATGGCAGGGGTTGGAGCTGGAGGAGGTCTGAGGTCCCTTCAACCCAAACCCTTCTATGATTCTTGGAGACCTGGGAACACCCCCTGCAGAGTAAGTGGGAGCTGTGAGCAAAAAGCCCTGAGCTGGTGCCGGGTGTTGGAGCACACATGGAGCCTGAATAAGTGAGGGTGTTTCAGCCTGCCCTTTGCCAGAGGGGTTTGCACAGAGGAGCCCTCCTCTCCAGGCACATAATTCCTGTCACTGAGCTCACATGGGAGGCTCAGTCTTTCCCGCAGCACTGGGAAGGGCCTGGGGATGAGCAGGAGCATCCTCCTCTGCCTGTGAAAACAGGGAATGGCGCAGCCAAGGGCTCCTGGGGAGGGGGGGCAGATCTGGGTCCTGTGCTTCTGCCCATGCTGCATCGCTTTCCAGCAGCCAGCCTGCCATGATGAATGATGGGTGCAAGTGCTGCCTGTGTTATAGGGTCTTACGTGGTCCCTGCCTTGGGAACCACTGTGCCGGAGAGCAGAATGGACAAAGCTAGTTGGTTTTGTAATGGCTGGAATATTGTAAAGCTTAAAACCCCTGCTATCCTGCTGCTTTACAGCAGAAACACCAGGAAGTGCAGCTTTATCTGTCCGGCCCTGAGTGACAGCTTTCTCAGCACTGATTTGCAAGGCTGGGCTTCCTCATATCTGTAATGAAGGTTCCTTTGTACCATTCGTGCAGAATTAACTGGACTGAATAGCAGTTGCTTCCTTGGGTTGAGAATCTTTGTCGCTGTTCAGGGAATCAGAGTCTTCAAGAGCAACGAGGCTGCAGAGACCGCGCTGAAGGGAACTTGGATGGCTCACACTGTCCTTTCATTTACTATCTTTGCACTCCTCAGGCTGCCACCATCAATCCCTGGAGCTGTTCCTGGAGGGTTTCCATAGCAGAAAACCGCTGTCCAAACCTCCCAGGGCACAATCACTGTGTCTCCCTGGAGCCGATAATGGGAAAGCCGCTCGCGCCTGATGCAGCGCTGAAGATATTTGTTGTGTTGTAAGAACCCCGGAAAGCTTTCATCCAAAGCTGGGGATTAAATGCAAATAGCATAAATTTGAGCTCAGCTTCTCGCTGTGTGCTCGCAGTGATTAGAAGCTGTAAAGCGCTGTCAGGAATTGAGGACTTCCCCTCCTGGAAACCTTCTTTCCCCTTACTTTGCAATTGCCATGCTGCGCTTGATGTAGCCAAGCTCAATTTGTAACGTGGGAATGGAAGACTGTGGGCAAGTGCTGACTGTGATGTGTTTCAGTGCAGCATCGGGGCAAAGCCAGGCCAATGCATCCGACCCCGTGGGTTTGCCCTGCGTGGATGGAGCAACCCAAAGCTCCTTTAAAAAGCCTTTTTAATAGTGTTTTCTCTCTGGTTTTGGCAATCCGTGTTCCAAGGCTGTTTCCTGAATCTCGTGTTCTTTAGGAAGGGAAATGTTACCCAAATGAGAATTTCCACAGGTTGTAAGGGAGCAGCCACGCACTGAGATACGCTCGAAATAATCTTAGAGCTTTGTGCTATTGGAACCATCTGCCAAAGCATGGCACTGTCAGCTCTCCAGGGAGGCTTTAACTCCTCCCTGGGTTTGCTGTAGGGATGAATCTGGCTTGAACCTTCTTCTGTCTCTCTTAGTTCTCCATCTGTCTGCCTTGTTGGACGTACCTGAGACTGTTCTGGGTACCTCCAGCCCTCTCCCTTGCCCCGTGGAGGTGGGCAGAGGGTTTCCCTTCCTAAGGAATGCGTGTTCTGGGAAGGGATGCCCTGGGGGGAGATGACTTCCCTGAATACGGATTAGGCCTTTCCTCAGAACATCAGGGCAGGGAGTTCATGCAATGAAATTAGAGCAACAAATGGAGATCAAACCAAAGGCAACTCAGCTTTATGCAGCAGAGAGTTGCTAGGCAGGGTTCATTCCTGCAGGAAGTCGTTTGTCACAGCATCTGGGTTTGAGGCGGGCTGGGTACCATCCTGCCAGCTAACGACGTTCCGTGTGGGAGATGCGGTTAATCGGATCCCGGGTGACAGCGCTGAGCTGATAACGTGCAGGGGTCAGGAAATGATTTATCATCTCCAGCCAGCCCGGCTCTGCCTGCCAGCACCTCGCAGGTCTCTGCTCTCCTGGCACTGGTAAACCCTGGGCTGTGGGCTGGTGCCAGGGCCCCTTGCAGGTGGCCAAGGGCTCGAGTCAGGGCTGTTGGCAGCTCTGGGGCAATCCTGGGCTGTGTGGAGATGTGGACCCATGAGTGGCACCACACTGCTGCTTTGCTTCCAGCATCTGTGACCCTTCACAGTCACCCAGCACCTTGCAGTGGTTCCATGGCAAGGGCAAAGCCATATTCCCTCTCGAGTATGCTTCTTGCATCCTAAAAACCTTATCCAGAGCGAGGTTAAGGTGGAAAAATGGGACACCAAAATGCTCTAAAGGACCTGCTCTGAGCAGGACTGGCCACCGCATCCAATGTGTCCCCTGGCAATAACAGCACAGAGATACAGGTCCAGTGCTTGGGTCCTGCTGCTGTCCAGGATGCACTCAGCAGTCTCAGGCACTTGGAGCTTGCAAGTAAAACATCAATGCTGACACTGTCTGGGCTTTCATCTTCCCGGGAATACCTGTGCTCCCGTTGGGCTGGCTCCCTCTCAGTCTTGGCTTGCCAGTCCAAGGAGCTTCGAGCTTTGCTGAAAGGCTTTTCCTGGGCAGGAACTGCTGGCCTGGGAAGGAGTTTGTATTCCAAGAGCAAATCTTTCAGCACTATTGTCTCTTCGGGCAAAGTGCCCAACTGTCTGCTTTTGGGAAGGCATCAGAACAGAGACGGAGCATGTGAGGTGAGCTGTGGTGAGTGTGGGGGGGAAACTTGTACAGCTGTTTACATCTTGTAAACAGGAGAAAACACTGTGCTGGTGAAGGAAGGGGATGTGCAGGGCAGAGCAAACGGGTGCTGTTCACTGGGGACACACCTGGGGAGACACAGGCGGTGGCACCCGTGATGCTCGTCAGTGGAGGACATCAGTGTGGTCAGAGCAAACGGGTGCTGTTCACTGGGAACACACCTGGGGAGACACAGGCGGTGGCACCCGTGATGCTCGTCAGTGGAGGACATCAGTGTGGTCAGAGCAAACGG
>JASSUY010028741.1:4685-23546 GCA_032466535.1 Forpus xanthops | reverse complement strand
TGGACATAGCCTTGGGTGACATGGTTTAGTGAGAGGTGTCCCTGCCCCTGGCAGGGGGGTTGGAACTAGATGATCTTAATATCCTTTCCAACCCTAACTATTCTATGATTCTATGAACATAAATAATTCCACACTATGGAGAAAGATACATACACTTTAAAGTTGAAAATCAGACTGACAATTCATTATAGTTCTAGCATCATTTCCAGAAAATCAGATCTGCCAATGTTATAAAAGCAGAAAATATAGAACTTCTGAAACAATTTCCTGCTGTACAATATTTTCTTGGTTATACACTGAAGCAGGTTCTAGACACTGGCACCCACCACCACATGGGAAATTACTGGTGTTCAAGTTCAGTAAATTAAATGAAAAAAAGCAGATGTTTAGATGAGTGAGTGATAACACAATGGAATTATTTTGAAATCTAAGTATTTCTTTCTGTATATAAATTTGAAAATCCTGATAGATTTGGCGCAAAAAGTTTCTTCCCATTAATATAATTTTGTTTTCATACTAGCTGCACTTCTAGTTGTGGTCACAGTCTGTGACTAAAAAAAAAGGTAACGGGCCTCAATTCCTTTGCAATATACAGTAATCTTTTACAATGGCACTACTTTAAAATGGAGATGTGTTTGTGATGCAACCTCACTTGTAGCTCAGTCTGTGTAGTGATGAAATCATCACTATTTTAGTATTGCTTGAGCCTTGTTAAAGGATCTGGTTAAAGAACTCAGGCTGCTTGTAGTGCCAAAGGTCCACATTAGTAATTTCACTGATGTGTTTAGCATGAATTGACAGATTGTATATAGCCTTCTCAGACAGCACAAGTGCTCTGAGATATATGGGGAATGCCCTCCTCAGAAAATCTTTGTGTGTATGGTATAATTTTCCCCTTACCTATCAGTCCCCCTTGCACATGATAGCAGGTCTTATGCATCTTCCCCATGAATAACTCCAATCCAATGATGGCATAGATAATAATGACAAACAGCACCAGCAGGGCAATATGCAACAAAGGGACCATGGCCTTGATAATTGAATTTAAAACCACCTGGAGACCTGCAGAGAGAACAGAAGGAAACATTTATCAGCCAGAGAACAAAATAGAGAGGCTATAAATTGCACAATAATGTAATTTTTATTTCATTCCCCTGAACCTGAACTCATATCTTGATGATGTAAAGATTTAAATTTACAGATTACCTCCCTTCAGAAAACACCCAGTATTTCACAAATTTACCATTGCTTCCTGGATCACAGGCTAAAGTAAAACAGGTATTACCCTACCTGTCACTGAAATACCACCACACTGAGGAGGAAATACATTAGCTATTTTGCCTGTTCTTGAAAACCAGACAAAAATTATTCCCCAGAGATTACTGAGGAGAATTAAAACATGGGAAAAATTAAGAACAAGCAGAACTGAAGCAGGACAAGAGCAGTGAGACATGCAAGAGGGCAAGTGCTGAGACACCACAGACCTGCACCCCAGAGCATGGCGAAAGATGCCAAACTAAAGTCATGTCCTAATCTGATTCTGCGTTCTTCCAGGGGTCAAGCCATCTCACCCACAGCCTGAGCTGCTGAAGGACCACCAAACCTATATTGATGGAGAGCTCCCAGTCCTCTTGGGATCTTCCTGCACTCCAGACCTACATCACTTCAGTTTGAACAGAGGGAGAGTCAGAACCAGCAGTGCTGATTTTGCCACAAGATTTAGGGATCATTCTATAATAGAGGCTGTTCAGGTGCTTCGAAAGGGATATGAACAAAATATTATTACATGGCTGTTGTTAAGGCATGAGACTGGTATAAATCCTAATCATGAGTGAACCAAACATTTCTAAAATGGGCAAAGGAAGGTGACTTGCAGCTGAGTTTGCTCAAGCACTAAGCAGTGTACCCTCAGATGCAGTTGACTCAAGGTGCAGATTCATGGGCCTCTCTCATCTCTTTCTCCTTATTTGTAAAACCAGAAAAACATAGCCAGTCTTCAGTAAGGATTTGCATTTACCAAGGTCTTAAAGTTATTATGACTGGTGGCAGTGATGGCAACCACTGTCACTGGCAAGTTATTAATGTTGGAAATATTGAGAGACCTCTAGAACTCTTTAGTCTACAAACAGTCAGATCAGAACAATTACGAGCTCATGATTTTGCAATGACTGAGAGCCATAAACCATTAATGTCTCCTGCAAATGTTGTCAACTCCTTAGAGAAGTTGATATTAGCTGTGATTTTTGAAAAAATGTGATTCATGAGTTGTGAATGTCTGTTACAGATTGCCAAGTTTGTGATAACTATTAATTTTTAAAATCTATCATCTAAGAACTTAGATATTAATTTTTATTACTTTTTCGTAACTAATTTAAATGCCTTCTAATAAGGATGATACATCTCTTGACAAACACTTTCACTTGTAGACTATCCACCTCTGTCAATTCACAGCTAATGTTGACACTTTGCATTTGCTCCCCAGCCACATGGAACACAGCAGAAACAATCAAAGGTGGCATCAGCTGCCAGACCAGCAAGATCATTCACCCTTATTAATTCAAAGCTGGCTACTAGCATCCCTCTGGTCACAGTGTTTTTTTCAGGTGTCTGCAGTCCGTTCAGTTATCTGTTAATGGTTTATGTTACTATCCAAAGGGAGTGATATTCAGCATGAAACATTCTGTCTTTCACAAGGAGTTTCCTTATACGAAGTAAAATACTGACAGGATCAAAACTCATCCTATAAAAGAGTGAGCTGTTCTGCTCACTCAGTTACCCCTAGGTACTTACTCTGGATAAGCACTACCGCTGGGGTAAAAATACTGCTGTGATTACATAAGGTAGTCATTCTTCTCCCCTAGATGCTCACCTGATTCAGTCTACTAATTCAAAATATATACAGAAAATGAACTGCTTTTCACATCAGCATCACCCCAATACTTCACAGCAGTCAAAGTGTTGCATTCAGGAGAAAATGACAACAGTGTCCTACCTTTTCCCAACAAATGTAAAACACAAGAAAGTTAAAAGACTAGAGATGGATCTGAAGCTGAAAAAAATCAAACTCTGCAGACTGAACTATTTGTAGCTTCAAACAGATCTACACAAAAGCAAATGAAGGCCTCCATTTTTAGTGATTTTAGGAGCTCTGTTAATCCAAATTATAGTCAAGGTGTTATGCATTTTACCCTTAATTATCGTTATACTTAATTGATTTAATATTCATTACAGGATATATCCAGTGCTCTTGAGAGAGTACTGAAAACAAGCATGATGATGAGCGAGATTTTTAAAGGTAGCTTCATTACTACTCATGCCATGAAAGTGCTGCAGTATACTACAGATGTCCAGAGAATATAGTATCTGAACACACCAATGCCCTTTGTGTTAACAAAGCAGTGCTTGTGCAATCAAAGGCATGCACCATAAACATGAGATGACAAGGTATTTCAACAGTCAAGGGAACATGTACCACCAGAAGATTTACAGGAGCTTCAGCTAGCTTCATTAGAGAAAAGCTTCTGGAGGATAATAAACCAAAACTTTGAAGAAGAGATGAGCTACTACATACTGCTAGCATGAATCAATGTGTGTGCTGTGCAGTACTCTGATTGGCAGCCTGCTTTTAAATCCAGGTGATTCCATTAATTAACAAGCTCACATATATTACTATTGAAGTATTCAGAGAGTTTCTTAAAGTTTAAAACTACTAACTATGCAGCAACTTTAGAAATGTCCTCTCAGAAGATGTGATCAATATTACTAGTAGAAGTGCAGAGGATTATATGCACATCACATGTTCCCCACACTGCTGTCAAGCTTATTGCTGCAATATAACTGCAGACAGTAAATTACTTTATTCTCAGCTCAGGCAGCCAGCTGCAACATGAACATCTGTTGCAAGGAATGGCATGAGGAACCAGGCCTTGGACAATCAGAAAAGTTGGTGTAGTAGCAGGAGCGGAGAACAGGGAGAATAGATAAAGAAGAGCCACGGGTAGATGGAACAAACAGGGATGCTTCAAAACACATAAAATCTGTGTTCTGAAACCTGAGTGATGCAGAGCAGTGCCTGTGGATGATCAGATGCATTTCTAATCAGGGTAAATGAAGACAGACCATCCCCTTACATGCAGTCACAAAACTTTTTCTAACCAACGGTGAGGCCTTCTACACACTTTTACATGTTTTTCCCTGTGCAGAGGAAGAAAAGCCAGTTGAACTTACACCACACATTCCCCATCGGCTAAAACCCCAAAACCCTAAAATTCTCTGTCCCAGCTCATTCAAGCTTTTAACCTTTGCCCACTGTGACACGTAGATATCACCTGAGTATTCACAATACCAAGGCACTACAGTTCCACTTGCCTGATGCTCTTTGCAATACACCATTGCACAATGCACACCTTTGGCATTTTATCCCTTGCGGAGGTAAGATTTGCACTCTAAGCAATGAGCTTTGCAACTTGTAATTAAATCAGAATGCCCAGTGACCTTATCAGACTGTAAAGCTGGCCTCTGGGTTCCAAGGAGATAATACCAATAACTGCCTTCCCACAGCAGAGTGAAGAGCTGTTGTTTTCATGCTGCTTTACAGAGGCTGGCAATGCCATCATTGGCCAACCATAAATGCAGAGTCCTGAACTACATCCTGGCAAGTAAATATAAAAATAAATGGTTTTCAAATATTTGGTATTCTAAAATTACTTAGTAATTTGTGGAAGCTCTCTCCATGTGCTAGACACTCTCTAAATATCTATGAAGGCATAGCATGTGCCTTGAGAGGCTCACTCCAGGCTGGACAAAAAGATAACTGCACAGAGGTTCGGGAGAGTGTCACAAAAGGGATTATTTGCAGGTTTACAGCCTGCACTTTTCTTCTGTTAATAATTGAAGATCTTAAACAGCTCTTAGCATTTATTTTGAAAGCACTTCAGTTTACCTTTAAAAAAAAAACCCTCTTGGCTGCATTTTGTTGACTGACACTGGCTCCATAAATGTTTCACTAAGCAAAACACTTTAATGCCACTCCATGAGCTCACAGAATTTAGCATTTATTTACACTGATAAAGTGTTTTAAATATTTATTACATGAGAACGACACTGCTTTTTATACAGGTCAAGCCCTTTTCAGTCTCTAGAGGACTGCACTGACCCAAAGATTTAAGGCACAATTGGGAAGTACAGGGAATACGGAAGAAAGAAGGAAAAGAGTTTATAACAAGCAACACTGATCTTTTTCAAAGCTATGGGAAATATACTCTTAAGGATACTGCAGGTGTTTTAGAGGTATTATATGATGCTGCATTTTCCTTTCATGAAGACAATCATGAGAAGAGCTGTTTGCTGTCTCATCAATTCAGGCAGTTATTGAAGAACGTGCTTATCTCTGTGCATGTGTCAGCACCTAAAGCAATGGGATTACCTACATACCCCATTGTGTACTTACAAGCTTTTTTGGATTCCAACCAATGCTCAGCAAAGATGTCACCAAAAAAAAAAAAAAAGTGCACTAGATCCAGCTGCTAAAATGCACTTGGCATTGCTGTGCTGTGGAACATATCCAAGGAAACTAATGTTAGGCTGGTCTCAGGAAAAATATTGGGACTTTCCAAGCATAGCGCTAGCTTACATTTTCATGTGTTTTCAGTTTTGGATGCAGCTTGG
This sequence comes from Forpus xanthops, assembly GCA_032466535.1. Classification (NCBI taxonomy): domain Eukaryota; kingdom Metazoa; phylum Chordata; class Aves; order Psittaciformes; family Psittacidae; genus Forpus; species Forpus xanthops. The sequence continues at coordinate 17,879 of JASSUY010028741.1, read as the reverse complement.
TTTTCTGGACAAGGTGGCTTCCTGGTCTCAGGATATTAGTAACCCAGATCTTCAGAGAAAGTGGACCCCAAATCTAGTCCTTCATTGGTTTTGCATGGCTATAGCTGCCTACAGCATGGCACTGCCTGAACTAGAAGTTATAAGCAGACACAGTCTCATACGAATGACCTTGTGGGAATGAGCAGGACTAAAAGGAAAAGGGAAAAGACTTTCAACTCTCTCCATCCCTCCTCCACCTCCTGATACACACACAAACACACACAGATTTTCATACTTAAGCCAGTGCCAAGGATGTGGGAGTTAATTATTTTTCTGCTAATATAGTTCAGAAGAAAACTACTACTTTCTGCAAGCAAGGAGGAAGCAGGGGAGGATTTGTGACTCAGCACAGTGCCTGAGTCAGATCACTTTTGGGAACCACTCAAGTGGTAGAGCTTATGCACCATGCCCAGCCACCACCTAGGCCTACCAACAGATCACATTTATTTCTGATGCTATACTAAGGGACTGCCACTACAGTTATCTCTATTTCCAAAGCACAAGTGATACAACTAGTGATATTCCCCAAAGTGGATGTTTATGATTTAATAAACATAGGCATTAGCTAAGAAAATTGGAAAAAAAATATTCATAAATATGAAAGGTTTTTTTGAATTTTAAAGGAAGCCTGGAAAACAACAGACATTTCTACCATAAAATGGTCCACAGTCAGGCAAGGTATCTTAGGTAAGTACATCTGCAATGATTTGTGAGGGAAACAGTGAGGATTTTCTTCACTGGTATTGCAAAGGGAACTCATATGGCACAGTTCAGTTAAGGACAGCTATACAGTAAAAATTTGGAGAGGTAGTCCTTACTGTCTTGCTGAATCTCAAAATATTAGTGGCAGATTGCTAGATAAAGCAAGTTCTGTGGGTGTAGTGCAACGTTCTGTGGCTGCAGATGTCATTTCTATTTCAAGAATAATGGAAAAGGTCTTAGAATAGGAAGGAAAGGCACGACACAGGACAGAAATGTAGCTGAAGTGAAAGGAAATTAAAATTAGGAAAGATACTTTTCAAGCTGAACAGTTACTGCTTTGGAGTAGGTAATGCTATTTAAATGTATATAAACATACAATTCAAAAGCATGTGCTCGAATGAATAGAAAAAAGAAAGTTCTGGCATCTGCTCCCAATGTTCTCATTCCTCCATTTTCAAACCATGTTTTCATTGACATCCCAATCTGAAATACACACACACACACAAAAAAGGATACTCATACAAATGAGCATGTGTATGCGAACACAATTGTTTTATATTTGTCAAGTCTTGCAATACCACCCTTGCCTCACCCTTTGAGGCAAGAAAAGAACAGCAAAACAAAATATCAAATGCCACAACAAAACCAAGCCCTTTATTTTGGATTTTTTTTTCTCTTGGGAAGCAATTAATCTTCAATATCCTCTGCTGGTCAGAGTGACCTAACCTAGACAGCTAAACAATACAGCTTGCCCTTCAGCATGGTGGCCACACAGCCCATCTTTTGTGTGCCTAAGGAGGATGGCTGGATAAATGCATGCACTGACTTAGGCTTTTTACCTCTCTGCTGGAAGAAACCTCTACTGCCACTCATACAAGCATCCCTCTCCCCTCCTGGGGGGCTTTACCTTTTTTTAATAGCTTTTTGTCCAAAGTACATAAGCATTCACTTTCTTAAAAAGTTGCTTGCTGATTAGAAGACCTTGCCCTTCTTTCTAGTCACAACACATTTGGTAGCTCCTACAAGCTCAACTTTTTTTTCTCCAGCCATTTACCAGCTCAGCTTAGCTGAGCTACAGTTCTACAAGATTTACAGGATCTACAGATTTTTGATATAAAGACCCAAAGGTGCAGTGTCCCTCCCATGCAGGGACTTGCATAAAGAGAAGGATCATGGACAGAAAAGCTGCAACTAGCTGCCTACTGAAAACTGTGCGTGATAGAAAAAAAGACCATTAGAGCAATACCACAAATGAAGCTCAGTAAGTTAAATTTGAGGTTGTTTCAAACAAAGACCACAGTGTGCTATAAAGTAGACTTATGCTGAAAGGGGGAAGAATGAGTTGAACTATTCACTGCCAGAGAGAGAGTCCTAAGATGGGCTGGAAGTAAGGCAGGTAAATGGCACGGAAGAAGAGCCCTGGCAGTTCCTAGGCCAGCAAGGATCAGCTGTCACCCTTTACCAGGAAATAATTTTGATCTTTCTGCTGACAGAAAGGTTTTATCTATACTTAATCACTGTGAAGGATCACAAATAGAAAGAACTTTTATTTGCTCCTCTCCCTACAAAGCTATGCAGTCTGGCCAGAAGACTGCCCCAGTTCCCAGTGAAATGATCCATCACACTTCTATTTTTTTTAATGTCTCCATGCTCAAACACAGCTGTGAAAGAGAACAGTCTTTCAAGCTCCAGTACAGGCACAAATTTTGGCCTAGTCTTGAGTCACTGCACTCAGTTAGAAAACTTGCATAGGAATGTGTCAAAATGCTGCACTGTCCTTAGTCTGGTCAAGTGAACATGAACATCCCCCAGACCAAGAGTTAATGAAATGAGACAATGATGAAAGAGCTTTGTTTCAGAATGACAAGTGCTGTTTGTATACAGCTCTGAGGAATAACTAAACAAATTACAGTGTCCTGAGGATGTAGTTTGTGAAACAGGAAACTAAGGCACCTGGAAATGGTAAAGCATCATGGTAACAGAAATGGGTTCAAGGCACTTGGGTCTCAATTGTGAGTATACCAGTGTTTAACTGGAGGACTAATGACTTTTTGAGTTAGAAATACCTTTGTAAAGTTGCCCAAATCTAAGGGTCATAATAGCATTATTTTTTTACTGTTTATTCTCATAGCTCCCCAAGTAAGTGGAAATTAGCCCCTTTTGTTCATCGCTAAATAGTCGTTTCTCTCATACAAAGTCTTTTAGTTGCCTGAGCTATTTCTCCTGATGCTCTAACCTACCATTTCTGACTGTGTTTAGAAAAAGTAATAGCTAGCAAGGTAATAAATGTTAACAGGGATCATGCAAATGTTAAAGTGCATCCAGGGATGATAATATTACACTATTGTTGTACTTGGAGTAAAATATATTGATGAGAAATGCTGCTCTTCTTGGAACAGTTAAATACTCCAAGCCCATCAACTGGCATACCTATGAGCCACACTGTTTCATATTCTCATGACAGAAAAAGTACAACGAAATACTTGATAAACCCTAAAACTTTCTCTTTAGATGGCTATCTATGCGGAAGTGCAGCACTGTGTATGACAAACACAGGCCATAGAATCATAGAATAATTAGGGTTGGAAAGGACCTTATATCCAATCTAAACATCCCCTGTTTAAGTTTGAACCTGGAGAAGAAAACTCACTTTACCTCTTAAGTTTAGATAGTATTTAATGGGCATAGCTGGGACTAAGACCTGGCAAGACACAGTATGAAATTTACAAAATAACTAATAAAATTTTCAGGAGTATTTTGAGAACCTTGAAATAGAAATCTTTCATTACCTAATCAGGTAATGAAAGATTTAATGTGAATTACACAAAGAGTGATTACTGCTGTGTTACTGTCTTGATACAAACATCTATATCAATACAATCAACAATAGTGTCTTGATTTCTGTTTTTAAACTACTAAAAATGCTGTTAATGAAAATGCATGGTACAACACCAAAATCCTTGAAAAGACATGGCCAGACAAACCTGAACCAATTTGACTCTTAATTTTAAGAGAAGAGGTTGAATTTAGAACTGATTTATTCTGTGATTAATCAGTCCAATTTCAGAATACCTGAAGATCCAGCTTTTTTCTTTCCCACACTAGCAAGACTGCTGCATTTGAGTTTTATAAACCTGATTAGGGGGCCTATAGGGAAGCTGGGGAGGGACTCTTCATGAGGGATGGTACTGAGAGGACAAGGGGTAACATGTTCAAACTTAAACAGGGGAAGTTTAGATTGAATATGAGGAAGAAATTCTTTACTGTAAGGGTGGTGAGGCACTGGAATGGGTTGCCCAGGGAAGTTGTGAATGCTCCATCCCTGGTGGTGTTCAAGGCCAGGCTGGACATAGCCTTGACTGACATGGTTTAGTGGGAGGTGTCCCTGCCCATGGCAAGGGGGTTGGAACTTGATGATCTTAAGGTCCTTTCCAACCCTAACTATTCTATGATTCTTTGATTGTATGATTAAACTTAAACCTCTGTGTACAAGAATCAGATAATAAAGTAGCTTTAGAGGTTAAATAATACCTTCTGATATAATAAGCAGAACCTGCTTTAGCTCACTAGGGAGCTCTACTATGTCTGGACAGAAAATTAATGGTTGCAGTTTTCAAAAGATGTATTTGTTAGACTAAAGAATGGTACTTTACTGATATTTACTTTCTTTGTAACTTTCTTTGTGACTTGCACAATTCAGAAGACTTTTGTACGGACTGTGTATGTATCGCTGGAATGCATTGGAATTATTCATTTATTTTTAATTTCTTTTTACATATAATAAGCTGTCAAGATAGAATCATAAGGCCCTCCCCTGCTGCAAACTGAACTGCTAAATTAAATTCTTTACAGAAACAGTAATCTACTAATATAAATCTGAGTGGAATTTGGCCCCCTCCAATGTAATGATCTTAAGTGAAATAACAAACTCAACACTGGAATGTGAAAAGCAAAAGATTGGCTAAAGTTCAAGTTTAAATTTTCACCTATATTGTAAGGGGCAAGGGTGAGACTGAACCCTAAGTTCTTTCATTAGGTGCTATTTATAATAAACATGTAAAAGAAAAAAACCCCAGCAGATTATATTTTTAAGATATATAGCATTTGATAAGCCCCAGTCCTCACACCAGGTACTTACTACTGCCTTCAAAAATGAAAGCCCTCTGCAGGAGCGGTATCAGATTAGAAGATGAGACACTTGAAGAAAATTTAGAGAGGAGGTTTTTGTCATGGGTTCAGCAGCAGCAGTCATTTTTCTCCTTTAAGTAGTAGCTGGTGTAGCACTGTGTTTTTGGTTTTCGGCTTGGGAACAGTGCTGATAACACCAGTGTTTATAGTTATGGCTTAGATTGTTTAGGCTGGCCAAGGACTTTCTGAGCCTCATGCTCTGCCAGGGAGGAGGGGAAGCTGGGTGGAAGCAGAGACACGCCACCTGACCCAAACTGATCAAAGAGGTATTCCATACCACAGCATGTCATGCCCAGGATGTAGAAATGGAGGGAGCAGAGACCCGGAAGGGTGGTGGTGCAGGGAGGTGCATGGCATGGCCGGGCTTGGTAGGAGGTGATGGGGTGCACTGCATGGTCAGACTTGGGTGTGATGGGGGGGGCACTGCTTCGTCGGGCTGGAACTTAGTTCGTGGAAATTAGTTGGTGAGCCCTTGTATTCTTTCCTTGTATTTGCCTTGTCATTATTATTACCGGTGGTAGCAGTAGTGATTTGTGTTATACCTTAGTTACTAAACTGTTTTTATCTCAACCTGTGGGAGCTGCATTTTTCTGATTCTCCTCCCCATACCTCTGGGACTGAGGAAGAAAGAGAAGGGAGTGAGTGACAGCAAAACTGTGTGGCTTGAGGGCTTTAAACCACAACTTTTTTTACAGTAATTTTTTGGAGCAAAGCTATACTTTGAACCACACTTTAAGCTTTATACAGCAACTTAATTTTGCTACTTTATTATAGACATCAGATTTCTTAATTACTTAAGACTGAGAACATACTTTTAGAATATAATTAAAATAGAACAGATTAATCCACCAATTGAGGAATCCTTCAAGTCTTGAGCAGAAACTGTGATTTTTGTGAAGATACATAAAATACACATACATGCAATATGTATAAACCAGAACATGTATGAATGAATTAAATATTAAACCTAGGCTAAATGGAATCTCAAACAGTTTGTGGTGTCTAAAGACAAACAATTATTTAAATAACTGTTTTGTGCTGTTAGGTTACTCTTTTACTGAAGATGCCACAGTATTCTTGTAACTCTCCATGCCTGCTTTACTTCCAAACCTTTGAGAAGAAATTTAAATAGTCACCAGACCAGCATAAGTAAGATGTGTGCTGACTTTTCAAGCTTTGCCTGTTTCCTGAGCAAATGCCACGGTTCTCAATTCCGGGTAAGCAAGACAGCTACATTCATTTTTAGAACAACCAGTTCTGCATCTGCATTTATCTACTTTCGTATGTTATTGTCCTGGGCTCAGCAGTAGCAGTCATTTTTTCTCCTTAGTAGCTAGTGCAGTGCTGTGTTTTTGACTTTCAGCCTGGGAACAGCACTGATAACACCAATGTTTTCAGTTGCTGCTCAGTAATGTTTTCTTTGACCAAGGACTTTCTGAGTCTCATGCTCTGACAGGGAGGAGGAGAAGGCAGGAGGAAGCAGAGACAGGACACGTGACCCAAACTGACCAAAGAGGTATTCAGTACCACAGCACATCAGTCCCAGTATATAAACTGGGGGCAGTTACCCGGAAGGGTTAGATCACTGCTCGGTCAGGCTGGGTATCAGTCCTTGGGTGGTGAGCAGTTGTATTCTCTTCTCTTGTTATTTCCCTTATTATTTTTGGTGATAGCAGTGTGCGTTTGTGTTACACCTTAGTTACTGGACTGTTCTTATCTTAACCCATGGGAGTTGCATTCTTTCGATTCTCCTCCGCATCCCTCTGGGTAGGGAGAGGAAAAGGGGGAAATGAGAGCAGCTGCGTGGTTCTGAGTTACAGCTGGGCTTAAACCACAGTACCTCTGGAAAAGACATTTGGCTGGGTTGCTTGTAAAAGATGGTACCAAACAGAACCAGGAGGATAATAACTAGTATTTAAACATAAAAACATGGGTTAACTCAAAATCTAGTTGCTTGAAACTACATAATAGTTGTTGTATTCCTCATAATTTGTCATAAATAAGTGTAATAGTATTAATAGGTGTATAACCTAGAACAGAAAATAAGTAGCTTCCTATCTATATGTTATTGTTAAAATAGGCACACGTTTTTCATCAAAGGAAAAAAAAAAAAAACAACTTTCATGCTGGATGAGGAAGAATGGTAAATACACTTGTTTCAAACTAGCTATTTGAGGTTTGTGCTTGTTCATATTTGTCAGATTTAAAAGAGTAGCATCCCAGAAAGGCTATTAAGGTGTTCTGTAAAATGTTGCCCCAGAAATTTTTGAGATAATGAAAAAAGTTGAAGACATTGAACTGAAGCTCATCTAAGCATTTCTTGGATGCAGTTATTTTTCTCACTGGCTCCATTTTTGGGCAACTTAATATATGATTAAAGGGCAAAACTGCACTACCCTATTTTACATCTGCCCTTGAGCATGTTAGGTTAAGATGAGAAGTGCACGTTCCACTTGGAGGTGGTGTAAAAAATCCAGAGGCTTTTAATTTAAAATCATTCCCTTGATAATGGCAAAAGTTTAGAGGCCAGCATAGAGCCTGGAAAGTAATCTCAGTGGCTTACTCAGTTGCTCTGGGGCCAGCCCATGTCTGGCACAGTGCTAAGTATGTACAAGGTCAGCTTTAGGTACCCCTGAAGCTGATGAAAGCTGCTGCTGTTTGCAGCCTCTTGCTGGCAGGGAGTAGGCTCTTGCTGCAAGTTGCTGTAATAAAAGTGCTTGGAAGGTCAAGTTCACAGTGAGGTGAAGGTTTTTACACTGGTGTACTGAAAGACCTGATACTCATGTCCTTAATGTGAGGCAGTACCACTGCTCTCATTTGTCAGTACTGTGCTGTTATCTCTACAGCGATTCCATTTCTTGATCCTTTGCCTCTTCTCTGCTTGCACTGCAAGGTCTAATTTTGAGTCCTGTCTCAAATTCTGTTAATAGTTTGTATTTTAAATGTTTATACTTTTCCCTATTTCAAAAAATGTCATCACACAAAAATATTCTTAAGCACTTACAATGCAACAGTCAGAAATGTTAAAAAGCAAATCTTATTTTTTATTCTAGAAATGTTTTCTGTGTTAACTGATTTACTTACTAGGTTTCCCATTCGTAAAAGAAGTGTTTCATTTCAGTCAGCAAGCCTTATTAAGCATATTCAGTATTTACAACATTCTTCTCCCTTCCCCTGCTAAAAATCACATTTCTGGAGACAACTCTCAAATTTCTATGCTTTCAGTACTTCTATCATTGAACAGCCTTTGCCTTTGAGCAGTCTTAATGTTAGACTGAATTAACAAAAAAACAGAATTCTCCCACTACAGCAGAAATAAAATCAGTTTCATTAACTAGAAGTAAAGTTACTAGTTGTCCTTAATGGGCTTTATTTCATAAGAGTTAAATACCTTGTCTGCAGTGGTAATCTTCTCACGTAAGTATGAGGGAACTCTCTCCCCATCATTATTTCCTCTGCACTAACAAAACTTTAAACTTGATCCTTTCTCTTCTCTCTTCTTAGGGCATCCCTACATGAATGATGCAACTGGACTTGTTTGTAAATCAGTGCTAAAAAGACAAAAATACATTCCAAAAGTGTAAATTTTTGAACTCAGAATTCAGAAATTTCATGCACTTATGGATAAAGATTGACTTGAAGACTGTCCATGTACCTGCCTCTCTGCTCTGGTCTATGTTTGCAGTCTACCACCCATCTGTTCTCATTGCTCTGAGGCTTGCGGTTGAGCAGCTGCTGTGTGTATATGATGTCTGCTTTTCCAGTTTTGGTTTTGGAGACTATTCTCCTGAAGCAGAAATTTCTCCTTCGAACTCCAGGGAAGTACCACCTTGATTCTGAAGTATTTCAGGCTGCTTAGGTAAGAAAAGTTTCTTACAGAGCTGCTCAACAGCTTCACAGCTTGTTTGCAGGCTCTAAGGTGATGGCAACAATATTATGTAAGTATGCACTGTGTACTCTATACATACTGACACCACAGACACTAAAGCAACCCCATTCATGGTGGTTTGTTACTTATTAGTAGTCCACAGTTACCTCCTTATATCTAAACATCCTGTCTCTCCTACTTGAGCACATACTAAATGGGTTACACCAGAAGACCCCAAGCCCATGTAGCTTGTGGGCAGTATATTGCTTAATGAGACCTTCTTATGTTGCTTATAGCTATAAGAAATTAAAGGGCTGTAAGAGTCTGGCAGGAGCCAAATTCAATCTTACATGCAGTATGTAACTGACTTACCATTGTCCCTAATGGACTAACAAAAGTTTGCACTGCTAGACTAAGAATTAAAGATCTAGAAAAATATTTTGAGTAATTAACTTACTGAATGTACAAACCTTCAAATTGTGTTTAATTAACTTCAAGCAGTGTTTAGTACATGGAGAAAGAGGAGAAAAGTGCGGCATGAAATGATTTCAGTGCAAACTGTTAATTTAGAGTACATTTGAAACAAGAATTACATAGTAAAATGATGGTGGTTAACGCATTATGACAGCAAGTGAAGAAGTATCTTTCTTACAGTATCTGGACAGAGCCAAAAGGAAGTTATGCCTTCCTTTTAAGTATTTGTGTGCATATTTATAGTATAATTATGAAATTTTAACTCTGCAACACTCTGACCATAGTGGGCTTTTTCTCTTCCTTCCGTGTCTTAACTGCAAGATTAACTTAGTGCTTTGGATTGTGGGAGTGTATATTGAAGAATGAGAAGAATTGAGGTCTAGGGAGTTACACAATGGAGAAATAATGTTTGTTTTGGTTTTTTTTTTGCTATTTTTGATAGTTTTAGGGATGAACTGAATAAGGTAGAATAATAGAAGAACAATACATGACACTTCACACTTGGAAATCAAAATACTAAACAGCATGTCTCTATTCTAGTCATTACTGGCCAGACACAGAACTACATCTTGGTGTTTCATGATTTCTGTGTATCCACAGCAGCTCCCCCCTGCCTAAACAAAAGATCTGACCTTCTTTTCCAGTAAATAACTCAGTGTAGTACTTCTGTGAATAAGTAGTATCAAATGTGTTTAATAGAAAAGAGCTGCAGAGGAAAAACTATACTGTAAATTCTTCAGTAAACAATGTCTTGCATCATAGCTCTGAGTTTCTTTGGTTGCATGCTAATTGCTGTTAAATCAGAATAAGCTCACAGTAATGCTCCTGGTTTCATAAGAAGGACCTGGCAGTGTTGGAAATAATAATAAAATTGCCTAAAATCCTTTGATTTAGTCAGAGAGAGTAATAAATTACATGGTTGTCTTCCTTTTTTTATGCCAAGCTAGTTTGCTTTATGTTGTAGTACCAAACTTATGAAATTGCTAGTATCTTTCTAGAGCTGAAAGTTCAGATTGTCCTCCATCTGGCCCAAAGGCACCAAATGCAGTTTAATATTGAGGTTGTCCCCATCAATGCAGTACATTTTTTGGTCTTGTTTCCAAAGGTGTTATTCTAAATGTAGTTTCAGGTGCTGGAGGACAATATGAGGTCAGCTTAGTTTTTTCTGATGTAATGGCTTGAGTTCATGTTACATTTAAAATAATTGAACAGTAAAATTGCAACCCTTGGGTTAACACCCGCTCCCCTTTCAGAGACAGAGGGAAGTCCAGGTGGTTTGCAGCAGATTATCAGAGGAAGTCCTTGTGTGAAGACTTGACACTGTTTTGGGGTGATAGAGTTTCTCTGAAGCTTCCCCCCCCCCCCATCTGTAAACATAATATTGTAATACTTCACTTACAGGCACTGGAGTTTATTTGAGGTAGTTGGAAAACTGGTATTTTGCTATTTAGGAGATAAGTGATCCATTTTTACAGATGAGGTTTTATTTTACAAATTCAAAAAGGATTATTTTATATTACTAAATCAAGAAGGTATATTTTATATTAATAATTAAGCATAACTATGCTGTCAGCCATATCAGGTATTTGTTAAGCCAAACCAAATGTCTCTGTCATTTTCAAAAATAAGCAGGGGAAAATGTGTGCAAGAGAAGAGTGTGGAGTCAAAGTGATAAAACAGTGTGAGCAAAGTCTGAGAGAGAATAATTTGATGACAAGACTTTGAGTTTGATTTGAAATAGTCTGCATTAACAGATGAAGATGCAAACACATAGCTGGAGCATTCTGAGCAATTTGGTAATTGCTTCCTTTTAAAATACAGTTTCTGAAGTCAAACAAGTGCTTCACCTCTAAATTCTGCATTGGCAATATTTACTTGCAGACAAGGGCGATAATAAAAAGGAAGCATGTCAGCCTTACATAGAGGTGAGCTCCTACAGACAATGAAATAGCATGCGAATACAAGGGGAGCATCTCTTTTCATTATGTGTTTACATGGTTAAGTAGGGGTGTCTTCTAGATCACAAGCTTAAAAATATTTTCTATTATAAATCTGGCAACAGTTATTAACTGGTCATATTTCAATTCACCCCTAAGTCGCTTTGCGGTATCTGGAGTTTTCCAGAACTCACTTCACTAGCCTGTAAAATGAGTTGTATTTATTTTATGGGCTTACCACCAGATTAACCATGTCTCTGTTTCTAAAACACTTCAAGAAAGCCAGATATCATGTACGCAGATCAATACTGAATAATAACTCTTCTCTTGTAGTAGTTCAGCAGAGGTGATGAAGTATTCATTATTTTCAGCTGAAATGAAAGTTACTTTATGTAAAAGCGTCCTCTGTCATTGAGAAGTAGGTCACACATGAAAGAAATTTCAGACCTGGAGCCCTGGGTCTCTTCAACCAGATATTCCACCCTACACAGTGGCAAAGCTTATAGTACATCCTGGAAGCTAGGAAAAGAAGTTGAGGATGAGAAACACTTCCTCTAAACATTTGAAATGTAAAAGCGTCAGGGAATTTGGAATGCTACAATACTCAAGGAATAATATATCAGTATCCTAATATTATTATGCTAAATGCTGACAAATTCCAAATTTGAAATTGATTTAGTGTTCTTAGAGAACTGTTACATTCATAACCTTCATATGTCCTGAATTCAAGCACTATTGATTGATCTCACTACATAAAACTATTGTCTTTGTTCTTTTCTATGCAATGGCCTCATGTTATCACAGAACAAAAATGTGTATTTGTTCTGTTTTGTAGATTCTAGAAACTGTGATGTAGTGAAGCAGTATAATTCTTTTTAAATCACTGTTTTCTGTATTCTGCATCCATCAGTTCCATAAATGGCTTCCATAAAGCCACAAAAAGAAAGTGTATGTTCTCCTTAATGACCAGTCAAATTATACAGCATTGTAATGGGGGGAGAATACTTCCTGATTCTCCATGAAATAGTTGCTTACTTTGGTAATTGTAAATGTTACTCAGTACACTTCTTTAAGAATCTGTCATGCTATGACTCAGTGACTTTCCTCTGCAGTGATTTCTGCTGCGTATAGCATCTCCAGAGATGTGGGTTTAGGTGTTCTGCATTTAGCTAAAGGGATAGCACAAATTAAAATATGTTTTTTAGCTCTTCCCAACTAAAAAACCTCAATCTCAAAATTTGCATGTATTCTTAGCCCTGATGACTAGAAACTGATTAAGCAAAATGATCTGCTGTTTCTTAATGAAAGTGCTTAAGGGGAAAATGTTATCACAGAATCAGAAAAAAAAAATGCCAGCAGGGAGATAATTGCCCTATGAATGTGTATCTCAGTATTCTTAAAAAAGTACTTAAATGAATAGCCATTTCTTTGACCTTTTTATCAAGCAAAGAGGAAAATGAACTGTGTTTTCAGGAAACTGGGTTATATCACTGTTCTTAATTTTAAAATACCAACAGAAGAACTGAGATGCAAAGTAACTTGCCCAGGGTGGGTGACCAGGGCACTGAGAGATCTGGGAATAGAAGCCAGGTCTCCTTGGAACCAGCCCACTCCTCTGCCAAGATGAAGTCTTGCCTTCCAGGGCAAGTTACTGACTCTTTTTAGATACAATGTCATTGCCCGTATCAATTTGGGTTGGTTTGACTTAATTTTTTGGTTGGTTTTGGTGGTTGATCTGTTTTTCTTTTAGGTGGTTCTTATTTATATATATGTAGTGATTACAGAAATAAAAATGAAAGCACTCAGAGTCTTCTTCCAGGTAATTTAAAATCAAACTCATAATTAGCATCACTGTTGATATAAAGGATCTGCTGGTGTCGAGGTTTGAGGCTCTCAAACTCATGCAGTTGCTCTCTCACTCACTCCCCTCTCTTTCTTCCTCAGTCCAAGGGGATGGGGAGGAGAATCAAAAGAATGCAACTCCCA
>JASSUY010028739.1:36267-47466 GCA_032466535.1 Forpus xanthops | reverse complement strand
GAGTTGCATTCTTTTGATTCTCCTTCCCATTTCCCCGGGACTGGGGAAGAAAGAGGGGGGAGTGAGCAGAACTGTTTTAGAGCCTCAAACCACGACACACACAGAAGAAAATAATACAGTGCACACACTATGCAGCATTTCATTATTTCTTCATCTGTCTCATGTGATCATAGAGGTTTAGAAGCTAGAAAAGGACAAGGTGTTTGAGAAACTCCAGCTTACACTGTCTGGAATGAACATGTAGCTGGAAAGCAATGGAAGTAAAACCAGTGTTTTCTGGGAGATGCCAAGAGTCTGTTTGCCTGTCTGAAACAGATGCTTCCTGTTTTTCTGCATTTAAGAGGAGCTTCAAACCATGAATCAACAATTTGGAGATGACTGTTATGTCTTCAAGAGCTCTTTTGTATGTGGATGAACCTTCTTTTGTGTACATTTACCAGACAACTGTATTTTTGTGTGTATTATAAGTGCTTCTTTCTTAGTGGATCACCTGCAGCTACACATTTGAGCCCTGTTTTGAAAAAGCAGCTATTTATATATTCATAAAATACACTTGCACATTAAATGTTCATGTCAAGCTGGCAATAAAAATAGAATAAAAGGATGTTTTATTTAGGATTTTAGAGGAGTTTATGAAACTGATGTTATATAAAGTATTTGCACACATTTTTAATTTTAAATTGTCTAAGGGCAAATTTAATATTTTGGGTGATGCACAGAATTCCTACCGACTTTTCTGCAAGTGATGTATCTGGCAAAGGTGCCTCTTACTTTATAGCATTTTAGTTCAGACGAGGAGGCTTTTGAAGTGAAGCTTGTGACTGTCTCCATTTACTGCACTCGGGTCTGGGAGCATGTGAAATGAATCTCTTTCAGAAGAGCTGAACTAGAATAGGTTCCTCAGGACAACATGCAGTGCACTCCAACCATCAAGAAGCATTCAGGCTATGTGAAGTAAGTAATCCGTAATGTGTATGGGGTAGGGCTGGCTCTTCAGCACTTAGCCTTCTACTCTGCAATTTGGTCCCATTGCACTGTATTACTTTCTGAGGTAGGCATTGGCTTCAAGGCTAAATTTAGCCCAGTATTGGGCTAAATAGCTTGAAGCTTCCCCTAAAGATTGACAGAACTGGTGAGGAAGTAGGGGAGAAAGAAACCAGAACAAAGAAAATTATGGAGAAGTTTGTAGTTTTTGGTTGTGTTTGAGCTCCTCCTTCCACATCAGAGAGGAGGGGTATGATGCACATTCTGTGCCTCCTTCCTTCTGAAACCTCATCTGTAACAAAAATTTGACAAACTTTTAGCCTAATTGCTGGAGAGGCAGTGTGATCCCAGCACTCCCAGCAGTGTTAAAGTACTCCTAATGCTCCTCTTTCTCCTTTATTAGTTTAGCTTGCTGCTGCTAACTTTTCGGAGACAATAAATTGACTTTCATGACTCCTAATGTTACCCCTATAATACCGTGTTTTGAGGTGCAGAGGTCAAATCAGCTGTTACTGAAATACTGCTTTATGAAGGACATCCTTTCAAATATTACTTCATTTTTTGTTTTAATGATACTCACATGTTTGGCAAACATACTCTACTGTGGGCATTACAGGTACTGCTGACATCGTATTTTTATTAACCTACTTCAGATACCCTTTAGCAGCCTTTTGCTGTGTTCAGTTTCCAAGCAGAGCAGTTCATCTTTTTCTTTTTTTTAATATGAAGCTTACTGCTTCATATCACACCCTTTAAATCTTCTGAGGCAGGACAACTGTTGATTATTTGGCTCTATATTCTTAGTAGAGCTTATTATACTTATTACAGAGCACAAACCTTAAAAATCAATGATTAACTTATTATAAGTAGATCTCAAGATCCACCCCTTCAAGCACAAATGCTTTCTTCATGCTTTTTTTTTTTTTTTTCCACCTCTAGAACATGGAAGATGCTAATTTAGAGACAGTATGAAATTAATCTTCCCTGTTGTTGTTATCATCACTGGCATAATTATGGTGAGTTTTATGTGTTAGTTCCTATGCAACCAATACTTGCATATGTTCAACAAATCAAACGTATTACAGTTCCTTTTCTTAATGCTATTTGTTCTGTGCTATTTAGGACTAGAAATTGCTATGGTCTTACTGGTATGCACTATGCTTTCTTTGATCTTACTGAACTCAGAGAATAAAAAAATAAGGAGTGAGATTCCTTCTGCTTAAATGCAGGTATCTTCAGCCCAGACTTGGAGGTGAGTGGGGTGCCCCTCGCCATCAGCACTGGTACTTCCACAGTGTCTAGCCCCTCTCTGCCACAGGCTCCTACTTCTGGCTGGGTGCATCCCACCCTGAATCCCATTGCTAGCATTTACCAGATCTCACTGATCACATTAGAGGTCTAGACACCTACCCCCTCATACACACCTACACTGTAGACTCTAATACTAGATGAGATGATTTCCATCCATGGAATCATCTGCTTCTAAGAATTCAACTGCTTCTAAATTGCAGCTATTCAGATTGTCAGGCACCAGACTGGAAATGCACTGCGAATCTCACTGTTATATTTTTTTCCCCCTAGATGAATCCTGAACAGAGTATAGGAAACAGCCCTTTTTGAGATGGTTTGTAGCTTCCAGGAACCGATTCCTACAGGTTTCCAGGAGAGCCAGCTTTACACAACAGGTAAGAGGTCCACAGCCTCCCATGTACTGTCCTTCAGCAAGAAATGGACAGTGCTGCAGAAAAATGTTAATCAAAGGATATCACAAGGATAATGCAGCTTATACTACTAATTTTATAAAGGTTTTGTCAACAGATAGGAAGGGAGACAATGACTGTGAGGAGCAGAAGCATTATGTGTGAGAGTAGGTTTATGTGACAGAAAAAGGGACTACAGTTTTCCTGTTAGCACTGCTGAGAATAGCACAGCTGGTCGCATAGCAGTAGTTTTATAATTCTTCTTCTCTTCCCCATTCAGCCTGGGGTTGTGCTTCCAGCCTTGGCTGGTGTTGGGACCCTACTCCATGATCCATTACACTACATTTAGAGTCATCCCTGGTTTCTGGAGTTCCTTTGAGAGGGAGCTTTCATTTTTTAAAATAAAACTAATCTGAAGTGAAGAACAAGGCTATAGTTTAGGCATTATGTTTGAGAGATAATTGTATACCACACATATGGCAGCAATGACTGTCTAACTGGTTTGGCTCAGCCAAGTGAACTGTAAGTGCACTGCAGGGTACTGATTAAAGGTTAGCCCTAATGTTTTGTGGGATAACTGGTTCCTTAATCTTGCTCTGACAACCAGCCAAAATCAGGTAAGTGATCAGTCTTAATAATGTTGCTTAACAAGTACTATTGCTTCAGTACTGCAGCAAATGCAATAGGCAGGAAAAGATGGATGTTTTAACTATGTATCTGAAGCTGTAGGAAAATCACAGAACTAGGATTATTGCTTGCAGAAACACACTCCAAGTGGAAAAACAAACAAATAAAAACCCCAACAAAATCTAAAGCATTCCATTACAAGGATACTTCTGCTGTTTGTTGTGTTAAATACAAATACAAGGACGCATTATCTGCTGGTCATTTCCCTCTACCCAGATAAGCCTGAGCTGTGGACAGACCAGTGGACATTCCTTGGGAGCAGCAGGCTGTTGTGTAGGTTGCACCCACCTTGGGCACCAGTAGGACAGTGGGAGCTGCTGACTAAACCAGGAAACGTGTCAGACCTTTTCATAGGCATTCTGTAATACTGACAGCATTTCTGTTGAAATCAGTTAATGTACAGAGATGGGAAAAGCCTGGCAATCCTACAGTTTTACAGGAAGTAACTGCTGGAGCAGGAAGACTTGACAAAGAAACCCCAGTGAGAGAGTGACTGAAACAATTTTTAAGAGACAATATCTGGGAACTCTCCTTTCTGTGGTGATGACTTCACCACATCCCTGCACATCACTGAACCTTCCCTGAGCGCTGCAACACCCCCAGCACTGCTGTGTGAAATAACCCAGCACAGCACCTGAGCAGCCGCTCCACCTGCTACTGACAGTGTGGAGCAGCAGGCACAGCTCATGGGGACAACTGGCTCAGAGCACAGCTGGCAGAGCAGCTCCCAGCCAGCCTGGCTGCCAGGGCTGCTGAGCAGCCCAATGGAGCTGCCAAGTTCACCTTATAGCCATTGAGTCCTGTCTGGCTCCTCCGCACCAAAGCAGAGTGGTGACATGTTAAGCTGCTACAGCACCAGCCAAGCTGCCTTTCGGGACAACAGCTCGACCCCTGATCAGGTGGATTATATGATGAAAAGTGAGGGCTGATTAAAGGAGGAGGGTTCTGGCTGGTATTTTCATTGCTTTTGGAGGTGCACCAGGTTAGGGCTGCAGCCTGCCATTCCAAGTTTTCCTTGCTGTAAATTGTTTCTTATCCAGTTCCTTAAAAGTGGCTATTATTTAAACTCATGTGTGACAAACATTGTATGTCAGTGGGGAAAATTTTTCCTGTCTTGGGCTCATTAATCTAATTAATGAGTTTCAAGCTGACTCTCAGACTCCTGTATTTCTTAAGGCCCCTTGGAAGCAGCATCCAGAGTCTGTGGCCAGTCCGTCCTTGGGAAACGGCTACTAGTCACCTTCTCCTATTCTACAGCACTATAAACTCTTTACTGCTGTTATTAGTTGCCTCAAATTCGATGTTGGATATACTGTTCTCTAAAATAGAGCTCTGTATATTATATGTATGATCTATATCTTTACATCTTACAGGCATGTTTGCATTAACTATGCTGCACCATTATTCCAGGGAGCCCTGTTTACCATGAAATTCAAATCACCTGATAGAACTAATTTTCTTTTTCTTCTTAATAATCTCCATTATGTTTTATCTGTGAAGTTTCCCAGTATATGATAAATATCTTGAACAGAATTGATCCTGTAACTCGCCATTATAAATGTGTTCTAGAATTACTTTTTGAGTCATAATCTTTCTAGCATGTACTGCATTCATTTTGTATAGTGCTAATTTTTAATCAGCACATCATTTGTTGAGAAATTGTATCAAATCATTTAGTAAAATCTAGATGTATTACATTGCATTGCCTCCATTCACTGGTTTGATCAATAGAATTAATTATCTGGCATTCTTTTTTTCTGTGTGCTCTCTGTTGCCCATTCTCTGCAGTTATCTTCCAAATCCACATGTTGAACCTTAGCCTAATTTAATCTCTTTGAGTGTGTAACAATTCCAACATTAAGATGGTGCAGAGAACAAAGGAAATTCAGAGAACTACTGATAATAACTGTATGCTGACTATTCTTCAGCTGTCTTCTGTGATCTAGTTGTTTCACATTAATTAAACTACTTCAGTTAGGAGAGAATGTGAAGAGCCAAATCCAGAAAAGGACTTTGGTACCTACAAGCTACATCTTGAAGCTTCCTTATTATGGGATTCTCCCGTCATCATCTCTAGCAATACTGATGCCATCAAGTATAGGACCAATAGTGGAAGTCTGGGGGACAGCTCAATAGCAAAGATAGATCCTAGGAAGGTTTTGTACAGCAGTTTCAACTCTATTATTAATGTCATTCTGTATTAATCAGATAATTTGTACTGTGACAGGTAGTACTATTTTGACTAGATAACCTTAATAACTGTCTGTTGTATTGTTATTAGTCGTAAGATTTTCATTAGACTAACAATAAATTCTTGGCTTCCCATGTAAGGTGCATTTTCTTTCCTGGCCATAACAATTTCATGAGTGCAACAGTGGTCTTGGAATTCACCTTCATACAGTAACCATGGTAAGGAGCAGTGGCAACATAAACAATTACCACACCATAGTTAAATTCTAGTAAGCTTTTATTTTTATCTGAGCAAATAATTTTTAAAAGGTATTTTTTTCTGTAGCTATAGTAACACATCTTTAGCTAAATAACTTCTGCAATCCTAATCTCTGTGGTAAAAATGATTCTTATAAAATAGGAGCTGTCCCTTATTATTGCAATGCCTTGTTTACATATCTAATTTGTGCCTCAGTATGACAAATATCACACTTTCAGTGTGCTTGTAAATAAAGTATATGCATTCTATTAACATCAGGAAAAAGGGTTGAAAAAAATAGTACACAGTTAAAATATTAATGATTTTGCAGGTGTAAAGTGAAATAATGTTTCAAAGGTCTCTCAAAGGGGAAAGGGTATTTAGAAATGTTTCAAACAAAAAAAGTACGAGCTAAAGAAATGTGTGTACCTTCTATTTAGTACAACTACTGTTAATATTTTTCATTTGTATTGCAGATACAATTTCACAGATAGCATACTGGGGTAAAAAAGCCTTTGATGGATGTGAAATGTATTAGTATTAGTATTTGCATTTCTTACCCTATCTGTCTTCCTGTACTACAAAAGGAGAATTAATTTAATTAATTAGATTTAGATAGCAAATGTCTGTAAGAAGCTTATTTTGGAAAGTGTCTATAAGAAGAATAACATACTTTAATAGAGCTTTTCAAAGATAAGCTGAAAGGGTAATATTAGGAATTCAGTTTCAGACAATATAAAGAAAAGGGTAAGTGTAAAGTGCAAAGATTCATTGCACAGTGAAAGATATAACTAAGTTTTGGAGAGTAACTCACATAGACCTTTGTGCTGTATTTACTTTATAGAAAATCCAAGGGCCATGGAGCAGACATAAGGCAATGGTGCAGAAGGTAGTTATGGCTTGACTTCTACAACCTGAGAGTCTCTTTTAGTATATTCACAGACTGGTTGGGAAGTTGCACCAAGGCCGATACTAGGACCAATGCTACAATCTGCCCATGGTTTGGGCTTCTTCTAAATGAAATAAAAAATTAATGCTTTAGTTTAAAAGAACAAATTGAGCTAAGCTTTGTACCATGACTAGTGTTTATTTCTTTACCATATTATGTTATGCTGTGAGAAACTACAACCATAAATGAAAAAATACAACGAAGTTTGAAAGAATAACCAATAAAGCCTTTTTCCACATTATCTTCCTGTGCAGAAAGAGGCTCCTGTGCCACAGCTAAGGTTAGGGGTAGGGCTTCAGCATCTATGGTGCTGATCTGCTCTACAGCTTGGAGAACCAGGCCAACAGGAATCTCTGTTGAGGCAGACAAATGCAAAGCCCTGCATTTGGGATGGATAAGCCCAGGTATGGGTACAGGATGGGGCCTGAGGGGGGTCAATCGCAACTCTGCAGCAAAGGTCTTGGCAGACAACCAACTGAACATGAGTAAGGAGGGTACCCTGGCAGCTGTGAAGGTTAACAGCACCCATGGTGCATGAGTGATGGCACAGCCAGCAGACAATGCCAGTGATTGTTTCCCTCATGTCACATCTGGGTACAGCACTGGGACCCCAGATATAAGACAGCCAAGCTGCAAAGATGCCAGTACAAGATTATTAAGATGATTACAAAGCTGATGAATAGAACATGAAAAACAAGAAGAACTGAAGGAGATCTTGTATGGCCTAGAGGTGAGAAGGACAAGGAGTCATCTAGCTGCTGTCTTCCATTACCTGAGTGGAGCTAGCTGATAGCATGAGAGTTGCCTCTGAGATACACAAAACCCAGGGCAAGAGGCAACAGTCATAAGCTGCAGCAAGAGAAATCCCAACTGGGTATAGGGGAAATTTTTGCAAGTGGTTAAACATTGGACAGGCTCAGCCAGTGAAGCTGCACAATCCCTGCCTTGTGAGTTTCAAACCCCAGCTGAACAAGGCCCTGAGAGACTTGGCCTAGCTTTGAAGCTGGCTGTGCTCAGAGCTTCAAAGGGGACTAGATGAAACCTGGAGGTCACTTCCAACCTCAGTGATATTATCACTCTTTGATAAGAACTGCAGGTTTCCACATTTTGGACAATGTGAAATGGTGCCTTCCCTGCTACATTAGCTACCATGCTGAGATGGCCCCATGATGCAAAGCTGCATTTAAGGTTCATGTTAGATTTATAGTTGGACAGACTTCTACAGCAATAAGTAAAATGGAAGTTACTGAGTTTAAAAAATTGGATTAAATTAAGCTTTAGGTAAAAATGAAGAATAACTAATTTGCAGCGCTAAGATTCTCCACCTGGAAGGCTGAATATAGATGTTAGAATGTTAGACTAGAGTAACTAAGTAAAACATGTTTTTAATTTGAAAAGAGATGATAAAGTAGGGTTTGAAACCTGGCAAAATTTCATTGCTATACTGAGGTTCTGCAGTGTGAGTGGCTTCTCAGCCAATACTACAGCCAAGGCACTGGCTATGGTTAGTCTTGAACAAGGTCAATTCAAGATTACTGGTGGAGCTGAGAAAAGAACTGAGTTATGGTTCAGCTGCAGCTGGGAGTGACTCTTTCTGACATATGGTTCAGGATCCAGTTTGTGGGATTTAAGTGGCACTGAGGAGAATATTTGTGTTGGGAGTCTGCTTCTACAAGATGCCAGGTAGTAGAGGAATTTAATTCTATACTCAATTTGTGGGCTGGACCTTGGAATTAGGTATGCTGCAACACTAAAACTGTCCTGAGAGTTAGGATTAGTACATCTTCAGCTATTATTATTAAGTTTAATTATGAAGTTTAATTATTATTATTTTAGTTTGGATATAAGGAGGAAGTTCTTTACTGTAAAGGTGGTGAGGCACTGGAATGAGTTGCCCAGGGAAGTTGTGAATGCTTTGTCCCTGGCAGTGTTCAAGGCCAAGTTGGACATAGCCTTGGGCGGCATGGTTTAGTGGGAGGTGTCCCTGCACATGGCAGGGGGTTGGAAGTAGATGATCTTAAGGTCCTTTCCAACCCTAACTATTCTATGATTCTATGAATTATGTACAGGGATTTTATCCTTGTGTTAGGAACCCAAGCTTGTTCTTTACAAAGACTAAATATTGAAGCATGTATACTATTTTTTCCAAAAGGCTTTTAAAAAGTACAAACTTTTGAAATGCCTTGCCCTTTATAAAGGGTTATTTATGCTTCTTGGGAAACACACAAACTGGATTAAAAATACATTTAGTAATCAAATAATCAAACATAGCTATGCTAATTATATCACTATGAAAAGATACACCAAAACTGTAAATGACTGAGGAACTGAAGTTAATATTTAAAGTCTAATGTTAATTTGTACTAAATTATCTGTTAAAGTCAAGCAGCTTAATTAGTTCATTGTTCATTTCTGTTCTGTTGACTTTGTTTGAGGTTGTTTAATTTTCTGCTATGATCTAGATATCCAGTATGTTTAAGAATCATTCTTTTTCTAATCTTTCTCCTATTCATGCAAAGTAAGATAAATTTACCATTTTTAAAGCTACTGAACTAGCAAATCTAAATAGTTTGTGTTTATATTTAAATTCTAAATTAAATGTGTAAATATGAAAGGGGGAAGTGCTAGTCAAATAAATGATCTTTTTGTTTCTATTGTTTATTTCAGGGAGCTTTGTGTTTACCTCTGAGGAAATTTCTGAATTCAATCCATGTGACTATTTTTAAATCTGCCATTTACTTTTGCTTTTCATTTGTTTTGGCCTTTTTTGGTAGTGGTTTTGTGTTGGGTTTGGGTGTTTTTGTGGTTTGTTGGGCTTCTTTTCCCACAACAAAGAACAAAGTGTACATGAAGTTACTTTCTCAGCTTTGACAAATGCCTGCTGCACTGGCAATTAGCCAGCATCTTTTCTGCAGAGTAACTTTAACACAACTGTGCTATGTTACCTAAATAGTAGGATAATTTACATAGAATTCTTACTACTGTGACTCTGGAAAGAATGCTGCTGGTATCTGGCACTTACCCCAAGCAAATTAGCTCTTTATTTTTGAGGATAAATGTTTCTTCCACAGTTGGATAAATAATGTGTATGAAGTTACTTTCGGGGAAAAAAATTATTTTGTCAGGATGCAAGACTTTTCTGTAAAGAAGTGGAAACAAAAGGCTCTCGTTTATCACAGATACAGAATTAGAAGTCCTGACAGCCATCCGCACAGTTCAGTCTGTGCTGCTGATACAGTTTAATCTTTCGTATCCTGTTAAGCAATAAAATCTAATTTACCTTCCATTTGAGATACATTGTGCAGTTCTAAGAGGTATTTTAAAAGTGAAAATACCACTTAGATGGATCAGGTCTCATTTGAATAATTTGTGGATATGAATAAGTACAATTGAGACAGCTGAATGTGACATGAAAAAACAGAAATACTGTACTGTACTTTTCACACAGGCAAAGAAATAGTACAAGAAATCCTCCAAACTCAGCCAATGTTAAATGTGGAGTTACAGCTCACATTAGTCAGGCAGACTGCTGCAGCCCAACAATAATGTGTTCAAGCACATGGTTAAATGCATTCCTGCATTAGTGCCGCAGTCATTCTGGAAGACAGTCAAACTCATTACATTATTTGGGCTTCAAATTTTCAGCCTCATTAAAACCCTAATTGCTTAAATGTCACCATGAAATGAGGAAAATCTGATGGACAGTGTTCCTGAAAGACAATCCACATGCTGTCAACTGTTTAAAGTTCTTCTAATGTCATGGAAAATATTATAAAATTAAAATTCATGAAAGATGGAATAAATGAGGATGGAAAAAGAAGAATTTTTTTTTTTTTTAAATTCACTTTCCCATCTGAAGTCTTATTCTGTTTTCATGATGGAAAGTGAAACAACTCGCTGAAGTTCTCATTTCTTCTCTGGATATTTTAGTGTGTTGCTAAATGTCACTACTAAAAGTCAGACTGCCTTTTTGATAGTTCATTAATAACATTAAATCAACCCCTATCATAAATCAGTGTTTGCTAACTGCGACTATAACTGTCATTATAAAATGCAGTCAAAATAAGTGCTGTAAAGCTGGAAAATTTAGCTCATAGATATTAACGAGTCATGAGTGGTTAAAGTCAGCTTCTCTGAGAGTTAGTGTATTCACTTTGGAGCTTCCTTATGGTAAATGCACATAAAAAGACTCTGCCCCACAGGAACTACAATTCTTCAAAACATTTTGCGTACAAGGACCTCACTTTTGGTGCAGAGATCTCCAGCTGTATATGTGGAGGTGTTGTGGTTTAAGGCCCTCACGCAGTTCTGCTCACTCACTCCCCCCCTCTTTCTTCCCAGTCATGGGGGATGGGGAGGAGAATCAAAAGAATACAACTCCCACAGGTTGAGATAAGAAGAGTTTAGTAACTAAGGTATAACATAAATCACTACTGCTACCACCAATAATA
>JASSUY010028739.1:25094-36167 GCA_032466535.1 Forpus xanthops | reverse complement strand
ATGAAACTCAGAAAGTCCTCTGCCAGCCTAAACTTTCTAAGCCACAACTATAAACACTGGTGTTATCAGCACTGTTCCCAAGCCAAAAATCAAAAGCACAGTGCTGCACCAGCTACTACGAAAAAGAAAAAATGACTGCTGCTGCTGAACCCATGACAGGAGGCCAGGTTTTCACCTCATGCCAAGGGGCAGAGCAACCCAGAGCACTGCACAGCTCCCTCCCTGCCCAGAAACCTGCTACTGAGAGTAAACTATGGGCTCTGCAGAACCCAACCATGTGAAGTGGCTCAGAAAATTGCATTTACTCTAAAATGATAAACTTTCTTTTAGAATCTGAAGAGAAAGATCTTAGTGCTGGAGGCCTTTCCTGGAGATGAAAGCAAGAGTGATTTAACGGATTAAAGTCTGCTTTGACAGACTGAGCATTTGACCTTAAAGCTCCTATTGAGGAATAGTGATTGATAATTGTTGGGGTGGAGGTTTTTAATAGTGTTCCTAGTATTTCAGACACTGTTGAAATCCTTGTAGGTTGAGACATAAAATCAATTGCAGAAGCCAAATCACATCACAACACAGATGGTACTGGTAGGGTCTGTTACCCACTCAGAAAGTCTTTCAGCTGGAAAACAGAGTGTTTTATATCCTCTCACGATTTCACAAATCCTTCCAGACACAATTTCTTCTCTTCCCAGAATCCAGACAATATTCCAGGACCCTATTCTGTGGGAAAGACTTGAACTCTGTGCTTCCATACAATCATAGAATAGCTAGGGTTGGAAAGACCTTAAGATCATCTAATTCCAACTCCCCTGCCATGGGCAGGGACACCTTGCACTAGACCATGTCTAACAGCGGTTTAACAAATATGACAGAGAACCTTAAGAAGTCATTGCAAGTAAAGCCATATTTTCTTTATGAAAGTAAAGCCATATTTTCTTTATGTCCAAAGGGCATTTGCTGGTTTATTCCACAACGCAAGTGTGATCTTGGGGAAAAAAAAAGAATCAGGAAATGAATAAATTAATTAACATAAAATCAAAATCAGCTTTCAAAATAAATTTGGGACAGAGCTTCACTGTAAGCATGACTGCCTCAAACATAGTACATGGCAGGGACCTGGCAACATGCTGGGATTCCATTTATCCTTGAAGGAATACAAAAACACCTGTGACGTTTTCTCTTTCAAAATGATGAAGCAACAGACATGGTATGGGCACATATGGTGACAGGTTTTCTGAAATTCCACTGTCTCAGCTTACACTGCAAAAGTTGTGAAAGAAACTGTTACAAGGCAATTGACAGAAATGTTAGTGTTGGCTTCTAGCTGCCTATCTAGAATATAGTGTTATGCTGACTCCAGTGGGATCTTTCTGGGTGTTTAATACAATATGTGAACCTGATATATCATCCAGAATATATATTTCTGTGAAGTCAAGTGTGTGACTATTGACAGGTAGTGTATCCAACACTTAACGCAGACCAGTCCAGGTTATCATCCTCACCCCCGTTTACCCTCACATTTGTCTGAATAATTCAGGGTACATAACAGACCATTGGTGCTCCCTGGTGGAATCTGTCCCAGAGCCTACTCTTTGAGATTAAATCTGTGCCTGTTTTGGCAGAGACACTGAATTCTTCCATGCCTGAAACTGCATGAGCTGATGTCTCGTCTATGTTATTAGGAAATAACATGAAGCCTTGTGCATGAGTTACAAAAGGCACAATTTCACTGATGCTGAGGGATGGCTCAAACACAGCAGTTTGGGTTTTGCTGCTCTTGGCTTCAGAACTGCTGCAAAGATTTTTTTTCCTAAAAGAACTGAGTTTGATTCCAGTTGCAATGAAGAAAATAACTGTAGAACATAAGTACTAGCTGCGGAGGCCAAATGTGCTATTTTTTTCTGCATTTGCTAATTCACAAAGCAAATTTTACACATGAACACTTTACCTCCAAAGACGTGTTGCTAATAGTGGTAGAGATTTTAGGAGCACTCTGGAAACACGCTGAGGGAGAAGATGTGGGTAGAGATTAGGCAGAGAAAGAAACTGTGAAATACGTTATTACAAAGTGATTTGTAACACATATTTTCTGCAAATCAACTGATATTTCTTAGAAATATGAAAGGCCTAGAGGTGAGTGGGCATGGCAGGGAAGGACAGAAAACAGTAACTCCAATCATCAATAGTAGTACAAAAACATGGGAAGTGATTGAAGAGGAAGAAGTACATTTCCTCTTCAGAAATTAAAATACTCAGCTGATCTTGTGATGAATATGCTGAAGTTTAATTTTGGGGCTGTCCAAACTTATGCTTATTGAAGAGAACATTGTTATTCAGACTTTTTGAGATAAACTGTATGCAGACAATCTTTTTGTCACCACCTTTGCTGCCATATTAAACAGTTTTGCTTTCGCAGCACCTGAAAATGTCTGGTGCCATGAGCTAGTCAGTAGTTGTCTTTCTAGAAAAATGGCTTTAAATGGAGCCTTACAGTTTTTAGGCAACCTGTCCAGAAATTAAATCACTCTGGCCCATGATTCAGCTGAAGATGTATAAAGATCTCACCACATTGATTCCTTGTCCTTTCAAATGAAGTCTGAACTGTAATCTGAATTCGTCAACTGTTAAAACCTTGTACTCGAAATACCCCCAGTCGCGTTTTTAGAACTCGAGATACATGTTTCATGCTTTAGAGATAAGAGCCAGAAAAATCGCGCAGTTGATCTAAAATTCCTGTACTCATAGATGTAGAGACCTTACTGTGCAGTACTAAGTGTTAAACCTTGAAATGTATTGGGTGACATCCTGGATGACCCTGAGAGCACTTCAGGGGTCTTTGCCATCTTGAAGACTTCTTGAACAAACTGTGTCTGGAATTTGTGCTATTTAGCCTAGAATGCCTGTTCTGATGCTAAGGAAGAATGCTTTCCCAAGGATGTGGAAGCAAGTAGCCTTATGGCTGTGCTGCTGATCTGTCTCTTCTAGCCTGGATCAAACTGGAAGAAAGCCTGAAATAACACAGAAACTTTTATCTAGAGAAAAAGGTGCATTGACAGATAACATAGCCAGTAAATGTAACATAGTGAGATGAGAGAATTTGTTAGATAACTATTCTTTGTGTCTTTGAGAGGGGAAATGGTATTTGTGACTTTATTCTACACAGAATCAGTGAAGAGGTATACAAATAAGTGCATCACTAACTTGTTGTGATGATAGAGAAAAGGTGAAATCGTTAGCTGTCTCTGCACTGATGACTCACTAACTTCCTCATGCTCATGCCATGGTGACAAGGTGATCTTTTCTCCTGCAGACAGCAAGGATAGATTTCAAAGGCTTTGAAACACAGGCCTAGATACTTTTTGTTGAAGAATATATTCTCCTTGACACTTGCGAGACTGCAGACGTAAGCCCTTGAAAAACTAGTATTTAAAGGGAAAATCTTGAAGGAGTAGAGATTTCTTCTTTCTGTCTAACCTCTGAGTCAGACATCTCCTTTAGACTTTACTGTCACAAAAATAGAGCTCAACCCATTTGTGTTTTCAAAGAGGATTATGAAATCATGGAGTTATAGTAGATAACACATACTAGGGGAATAAAGGCACTGAACATACTCTTCAGCATGTTGTATTACTGATGGCTTTTAAAGCGTATGGTCTAGATTCACTCACTGTGCTTGCTAATGGTTCCAGTAGTGATGGTGGTGCTGACGGTTCCAAATGCACTAGCAAAAGCTATGTCTTTGGTCAATGGATTAAAAGAATTAGCAGTAGTGAAGAAAAAGGAAGCTAAGTATAGTAATCAAAAGCAGGAAAGAAAGACACAGTAACTGTCAAACTGCAGTGTGTATTACGATATTGGCATTGTTTCAGGGCTCTGCAAGGACCAAGTAATGGCTAAGGTCATTCCATTATTCAGGGTCTTGAAAGAAAAAGTTTGACAGCAGCCAGGATGAAAATCTGGTGTTTGTTGGATGTTAATTAAGGTATTCAAACAAGTATTTGAGGAGGAACCAGGGAATATGGTATGTTCATCTCAGATTCAGACTTAGTAAGTAGTATTTTGGTTGTCATGAAAAGCTGCAGTTTTTTTGTTCCAGTAACACCGAAGCTCACTTCAAAGCTCTCGCCTATACTCATCCACAAATTCTTTCACATCTATAGAAGAACAACTGCCATTTCCAGTTTCTTAACTTCCTACTAATTAGTCTGTGTTAGTTTTGTGTGTGTGGTTGGGGTTTTTTTTTTAGGAGTGCAAAGATTGACTCATAAAACTTTTCTTGAGATGTCTAATAATGATCTACAAGGCAGAAAGCTGAGGGGGTGGAAGGGAGTAATCAATGTTCACATCCTGTGGCATTCAGTTCAATTATACTGCTGAAACCTGGAGACAGTGATGTTTTAAAGCAATCACTCAGCATAATACATTATAGCTATTATGGAATCTGTAGTTTGTTCATAGTTTATTCTGTAATTACTGCAAGTATATCCCTCATTCCTTAAATTAGGTTGCACATATTGAAACAAGTTATGTAGATATAATTAGCAACTGTTGACAATAATAAAGTAACAATCACAAAAGAAAGAGAGGAAACTAGGTCTGGCTTTCTGCTGCGAAATTGTCACAGACTCAGTGATTGCATTCAACATACAACACACAGCCCTGATGGTTCTTCTGCACTGCAGCCTGATAGCTATTTCATACGTAAGTTGCAGATACTGTCTTAATACTTAGGTATTGTTCCAGTCCCCTGCCTCAGTGCCATTTAAAAATGAGTAAATATAAGGTGTCTCATTGGAGTTATAATAATGTGTACATAGCCCCATTGTTGCATATCTTTCAAGTAGCCCTCGGTTTATTTTTTTATTTTCTCTCTTTCCCATATAAATCACTCTCAGTGTTTGAGAGCTATGTATTTATTCTAAGCTGGAACATAAGAAGACAAAATAGCTGTGCCTTTATAATCATGACAGAAGATGAGTATCTCGCCAGCAACAATGAAGCCTTGAACTTCCTTAACTGTTTTTTTTTCATTGGATGCTCTATTTATGAAATCACCATTAACCAACTGTTTAATCTTTCTAAGCAGAATAAACCATTAAGATCAACTAATATAAAAATGATCCAACCACCCCCCTACCTGACCCAAAGCAGTGATCTAAAGTGCATTGGTAGGAAAGAATACAAGAACGTATCACACTTACAATGGTATACTTCTAAATTACCCATACCATTGGGGACAGTAGTGATAGGACAAGGGGTAATGGGTTAAAACTTAAACAGGAGAAGTTTAGATTGGATGTAAGGAAGAAATCCTTTACTGTAAGGGTGTTGAGGCACTGGCATGAGTTGCCCAGGGAAGTGGTGAATGCTCCATCGCTGGCGGTGTTCAAGGCCGGGTTGGACAGAGCCTTGGGTGGCATGGTTTAGTGGAAGGTGCCCATGCCTATGGCAGGGGAGTTGGAACTAGATGATCTTAAGATTCTTTCCAACCCTAACTATTCTATGATTCTATAGTTCTATGTCTATCGTTATTATAAAGTTACATAATATATAGCAATATATTATTTATAACTATTCATGCCTTTAAAGTTACGTCATGCCCTGTGAAATCCACTGATTATGTTTAGATTTTTGCAGTAGATGAACAGTATTATAATGCTAAAAAAGAGTTATAATTGTTATAATAAAAACATTTTTAGTCATCTGGAACCCTATCTGTACTCAGCATAAACCTCCCAAGACACCAGTGGTCCTTCACCCATTCTTTCACACTACTGGTTTGACAAAGATAATAGTGACCTAAATTTGACTCTGTTATTTTTAGCAATTTTAGCTGTAGGTTGGCTGCCTGCAGACACTACTAGAATAATTGTGGAGGTACGTGGCTTCTTGGCTGTACTGAAAATATCAAACAGGCTGGCTTAGGAGGAAATGCTTTGGTAATACCTTATGAGAAATTGCTTTGTATGCAACAACTGTGCAAGAGAAGGAAAAGAAAGAGAGTTCAGGTGATAACTTCTTGATTAGAAGTAGGGTGTGAATTCATAAGTTTCTGAACTTAGTTATATCTTCCCTGAGTTTCTGCTGCTGAAGTTACATTTCAAACATGTGCTGTGCACAGGGAGTAGACATCCTGTACATAAGACCATGCTGCTGCCGTTGGTACTTCCACTGCTTAATCTGTTGACTGAGATCTAACCAGGTATCAACATTCAATTTCCCTGTCCATCTTTATTTTGATGGACATCATGCATTGAATTTGAATTACACCACTGAGAATCTAGAAATTAAATCCAAAATGAATGTGTTCTGATAAGGTATGATATAAATCATATATAATGATATAAAAAGTCCTGCACCTGGGTCACGGCAATGCCAAGCACAAATACAGGCTGAGCAGAGAATGGACTGAGAGCAGCCCTGTGGAGAAGGACTTGGGGGTGTTGGTTGACAGAAAGTTGAATATGATCCAGCAGTGTGTGCCTGCAGCCCAGAAAGCCAACTGTATGCTGGGCTGGAACTGGATGATCCTCAAAGTCCCTTCCAATCCAAACCATTCTGTGATTTTATGAATGTTTGTGGGTTTAGAGACACATTTGCCTTTTAAAAACAAACACAATAGGCATATTTATTTTTTACATATAAAACCGTAGCAGCTGGAGGAGCAGAGTACTTCTGTACAGGATTTAGGCTGGTATCTTTGACCTATCCTACATACTGTGGGACTACAGACATACCATTTAATTTGCTTGTGCTTCACCTTCCCACCTGTGACACGGGGACGTTAGCACTTCCGTCTCCCATCAAATTGCTATGATGAGGCACGAATATCGGAGGCTATTTAGATGCCGTGATGATGGATACAAATTAAACACGAGAGACGAGGTGCTAGGACCGTTATGATTATTGCAAACTATCCTGAACAGATTCAGGGTAGATTGGATCAGGTCTTTGAAACAAAGGGGAGCACAAGTGGGAGCAAGTGAAATTCCCATCTTTCAACGTGTCAACTCATGTATTAACTACGATAAGACCGCGGCTTTCCTCTCCACCCTCCCGCAGTAAGGACGCTCTCTCCGCACGGGCCATCGGCACTAATGATCGCCTCGGTCAGGTGCACTGCTCCCGCTGCGCCCCCTAGCGGCCCTGCCCCGCCGCTTGCGGCTGAGCTGCACGTCCCTCGCTGGCCCGGGGGAGCGCGTCCGGTCCGCTGCGGGCCGCGCGGCCAGGGGAACGTGGCGCCACACCGGCCTGCTCCCGGCCGGCGGCCTCAGGGCGGAGCGGGAGGCACTCCGTCGTTCGGCTCACTCGGTCGGGACAGGAAGAGATTCCCCGGACAGCCTACTGGGTGGGGCGGGAGTTTCCGTGCCTGGGCCGGGAGGGAAACCACCTCGGTGAAGTGAAGCGACGGCGCTCTGCCCGCCACGCGGATGGGCTCCTACCGGCGCCTATCCCCGCCCCACATGATGTGGGGTGGGACCCGCCGGGGGCCCGGGAGCGCGCCCCTCACGCTGGGGGTCGGGCGCCTCAAGCTGGGGCAGTCGCGCGCTGTTCCCGCTCGCAGTGACGTCACCGCCCCTCTCCCGCCTCAGGCGGCTGTGGCACCCCCCGGGCGGTGCGGGTGCTGCTCCGCGCGGCACCGCCTCCTGCCCTCCCTCTCCACCAGCCGGTCTCCTCCTCTCCCCTCCCTTCCCTCCGCCCGTCCCCGCCTGCCTCCAGCGTTGCCCCATGTTCGCGCTGGAGAAGCCGGAGGGGCACCCTGCGACGGTTAGAAGTAGTGGGTTTCCGAACATGGCGTCCGTGGGGGATTTTAACGTGCTCAGCTCCAGCATCCCGGCCACCAAGGTGGAGCTCTCCGTCTCCTGCAGGTACGGTGGCAGCTCAGGGAAGTGCTGCCCTCTCGCCCCCGGGGCGTCGGAGGCAGAGCAGACCGGTGACGGGCCGGGCCCGCCGTGTGCCGGGTCTGGGGACCCCCGCCCCGGGGTTGTCAGTGGTGTTGGGCCGCGTCCGGGCGCGGGGTTGCTTTCCAGAGCCCGGCTCTGTCCGGAGCGCTCCACACAGCCCCGGGGAGCGCTGCCCAGGGTGGGGAAGTTGTAAATACCCCG
Organism: Forpus xanthops; assembly: GCA_032466535.1. Classification (NCBI taxonomy): domain Eukaryota; kingdom Metazoa; phylum Chordata; class Aves; order Psittaciformes; family Psittacidae; genus Forpus; species Forpus xanthops. The sequence goes on along the minus strand of JASSUY010028739.1, from coordinate 28,062 downwards.
CCTCGGGAAGAGCCTCGGAGCAGTTTGGGGTCCGCTGCCCGCCCGCTGCCGGGCACCGTCCGGGGTGCCGGCGGGGAAGGAGCGGCTGCGGGCTGGTCCGTGCTGCCGGCATGGGGAGAAGCTGGCAGAGGGATCGGGAGCCGCCTTGCCGTGCGCCGAGCCTCCTCCGGCCGGTGTTTAACTTCTGGAGCTGTCCCAAGTGCCGCGGTGGGGACGGGAGAAAACTCCCATCCGGAGCAATCCGTTCGCAGCGTGTTTAAGGCACCCGCTTGCAAAACTATTACGAAACAGGGCGTGTTACTTGTCACGTTTTATAGTAACGCTGCTGCCGAACCATTGCAAAAATGCTAGCCCGTAACACCAAATGTAGTGCGCGCAGATTTGTTCCCGGACATTCGTTGGGCTGTGATTTGTTTATCGGCATTCTCCCTTGAAGCACAAGGAGTTTCCTGTCAGAGGTCTGGAAGTGGTTTTGTGTTTTTTTGTTCTTTTTTTTTTTTTTTATATTAATGTGTTCGTTCACATTTCACAGCTCCCTTCGATATTCCCTAAAAGTTGCAGAACAGTTTCTTTCGCCGGCAGAGCTGGCAGCTTCTAGTGGTTAATTTGAACTGTTAGTGTTGTTTGCTGTTGAGAAATCAGGAGAAGTTTGTGCTACAGTCCGTTGCTCCATTTTCTAATGGAGCTGCTAGGGAGCTGCTACTGTTAATACCACTAATGAGAGAACCACAGTGCTCTGAACCTAAATTCAGACCACTCCCTCTGTTTCCTTAGTAAATAAAGTATGATTTGATGTTTTGTGAAGGGTACGTTTAAAAGAAGGCTGAAACAATGAGGAGTAAGATTGAATTTGGAATACTGAACTAGTCACCAGGCTGACGTATGAACACCCTGATGTATTGCCTATCTCTGCAAAGTTCACTGGCAACAACCTCAGAAAACCCTGGTCCCCTGAAGGGTGGGAAGCTACATGTAAAAGCAGTCCAGGACTTCTAGTAATACTGGTGGGTTTCTTAAGTAACCTGTCACAATTGCAAATACCAGAACTTTCACGCTAGATTTAACTCTGTTCCCTTATAATGGGAGTTTCTGTCATTTCAGGTATTGTTTGATATACCTGCAATGTTTTCTTTAAATCCTTGTTCTGTAGTGATTTAAGAATCCATCAGATAGTTACAAGGAAATGTAGGTGTATGACATAGTCAGTGAATTCTGACCTTAGTTACTTTTCTGGTAACTAATTTCAGTATAAAGCTTCAATATGTATTTCTTTATAGGTATCTTTAAAAGCTATGTCTGTTTTGTTAAAACTGCTTTCTTTTTCCTTGTTTGAAAAAGTGGTCTGCCTTCCCAACATGTCTTGATGTCAAGTGCAGAGGATGGGGTTTTCTATGGTGATTCCTTTCTTCTTAATGTGCTGGGGTGGCAGCTTTGGATTACAAAATCGTGCTTCAAAATCAAGTGTATAATGAGTGACATCGGGACAGAGATTAACAATTAACACATTTGTGATTCATCTATAAACATTCATTGGCTCAGGCTCTCAAAAAGTAGCGTTAAATGAAATTGTGAAATAGAGAGCAAACTGCAAAGTTCAAAGAATGCTGAAAATTCCTTAATAATTAGCAGTTGTGTATTCCTTAACACCTGAAGGGAAATGCTTTTAAAATACTTTGGGTCATGACATTAATTTTCTCTTGGTAGCTGGAGTTACAGAACCAATTTGGTCACTTGTTCCTGTCAACAGTTACTAGCTGGTAACTGTTCTTTCTTCACAGATTTTAATTTTTTGCTTGTTTTCATTATAGGAAGTCTAGGAACTTCTTCCATTTGTATGGGTGGTATAACTTGCTGGACAGTGAAGCAGTGCAAGCAGTTTGTGTCACAAAATAAGCTTGTTCCTCTAGAGAGTATTCTTCTGTTTATCTGTTTTCCCTCTTGTTTTCCTTCTTATTCAGTAAGGAAACAGCTTCTGTTCACTTAAACTATATAGAATTCAAAGTTTATCTGTCAGCACTTCCCAAGTTATTTCGCCCTGCGTGCCGGTACTGTCAGTGTTACCAAGTTCACCAGGTTCCAGTACTATGCAGATGGCATTGCACTACTTATTCTGCAAGCCAGGCTGTTCTGTCTTCAGGGGCACATGAGGTAACCTTCAGGAGAGGTGCATCTTATGGAATGAGAAATTGTCTATGAAAACTATTAAATATTTTGGATATCAGGTGATGTTCTTTCTGGGGTATGACTGAAAACTTTTCATAGGATTCCCATGGCTGATAAAATGCCAGCATTTGGCTGGAGTTTTACAAATGCTAGAAAAACAAGAAATGAATTCTTGTTATTACTAGTCAGTGCCTATCAAATAAAATGTTGACAATTCTTTTCTAGCTCTTGGAAGATGTAGATTTCCAGCCTTCTGAGTTGTTTGGGGTTTGTTTTGGTGTTTTTTTTTTTTTTTTAAATCAGGAATCTGTATTCTTTGTCTCAAGAGCCAGATGCAGTGTGGCAGAACAACATAAATGTGTCATCAGAGAGGATCCTCTGGTGTAGGTAACAATCTGCTATTGCCTGGATCAGTTGTTCTAGTAGCCATCTCCCTCTGTGCCCTGTAGCTCTCTTCATCACATGCCTGAAGGGCATCCATTAGTCTGATGGAAATTTTACTGTCGCCTGCTCTGTGATCTTTGGTTGTCACCACCTGGTGTAATTTTACATGATTGTTATGAGGTGAAGGATCAGGACCTTGGCTCTCCATTTGGTGTGGAAGAGAGAGTATAGGCTGTGCTTTATCTGCTACTCCACTACTGTTTTTCAGCCCAAAGGTTCCCCTTCCTCTAAAGGGGTATTTGTACTGCATGGTGTGTGTAGGTCTGTGCCTAGACTATGGATCGTAGAATCATAGAATAGTTAGGGTTGGAAAGGACCTCAAGATCATCTAGTTCCAACCCCTCTGCCAGGGGCAGGGACA
>JASSUY010028739.1:5569-15648 GCA_032466535.1 Forpus xanthops | reverse complement strand
GTTTACAAGGGTCGATGCTTAACTTATTTATGACTACTCTTAACTTATGGTTACTCTTATCTATGGTTACTCTTAACTGTTCGAAATGTATTCTAACTCATCAAAGCCTAGTTTGTTCAGAGCCTCTAAAGGGCCATGCCCTCAGTCTCTAAGCCAGCCCACAACATTAATGGTGACTGACTTCTAGTAAATCTTACCTAATGGAAAGGTAAAAAAACTAAGATGGTTAACAAACTGTTAAAAACATATATGAATTGATGTCTGATTTGTATCTTCCACCATTTGTTATAAATACCTTTTTTTTTTTTTTTTTTTTTTTTACAGAAATCTTTTGGACAGAGATACATTTTCTAAATCTGATCCAAGTAAGTATACAGCATTTTATTCCTTTTCATCGCATCTTCTACATGTGCAAACACTGGATTAAAAGTTACATTAGTGATTTCCTTCAGTCTCAGTCGGGGTTACATTGTCTTTGTAACAATTATTTAAAGTAATTAAGTTACACTAAGTTACACATAAATAAGATACGCTGGTAGATTGTTATATAAATTGAAATTTTAAAGAGTCTGTATTCAGTGTTGCTTTCTTGAGTCAATCTATGTTTTCCTAAAATTAATAAATGCAGAAAAATATATTTTTTTTTTAACCTGTTGTTCTAGATGTCTTTCAAACCTAGCAGGCAAGCTCCTAAACAAACTAGGAACACTTGTTGCTGCTAATGCATATGGTGTCCCCTAATCTTAGAGTCACATGCTGAAAAATGAAATTAAGTTAATTGTTTCTGAGAAATATGACCTTACCTGATCAATAATCATATCATGGTTTATGACTTAATGTTTTCAGTTATGTCAGGTAGTGAGACCCACTTTCCCTGTAAGTTTTGTTAATATATGACTGTATCTGACAAAAATTCTCATAACTATGAATTTATATATGAAAGGACTTTTGATTTAAAAGCCTTTACTATCTTCCTGTAACAGACACTTTATGATTAGTTTATCAAAGAACTGAGACCATAAAAAAATTTCTTTTTTTTCTGATAGAGGTTAATCAAAGTACTGCTGTAGTGTTGAATGACTAGTCGTTAGATTATGGTGTTTTATCATATCATAGAATGGTTTGGGTTGGAAGGGAGCTTAAAGATCATCTGGTTCCAACCACCTGCTATGGGCAGGGACACCTTCCGCTAAACCAGGTTGCTCTAAGCCTGGTCCAGCCTGCCAAGGATGGGTCATGTTATCACCCCATATCTATTTTAATGTGTAAGGGATTCTTTAAGCCTGGGGTTTTCTTTCTTAGAATACAGTGTATTGTGCTTACTGACACTGGCCATAATTTGAGACACATATACTTCTTGTCAAGTGTCTGGACATGTGTCCTGATGGGATACACTTGAGTCACGCGTGTGTTTGTCCGTTTTTAACCCAAGGTATTTTTAAGAAAGATTCTGCAATAGACTTCTAATGGAAAAGCTACTACTTTCTGGGGAAAAGCTGCATGAAGCTAGGTGTACCTTTGAGATTCCTAGCCTACAATCACCTTTTATTTTTAAAAAGGAGAAATTAGCAGTACCTTCCCCTGGTGTAGGGAGATTGTGCAGAAGCAGTTCTGAGTGTTTTGCATATTCCTACATGTTGTTTAATTGGCTAATAAAAACTCACTTGTTCAGGTTAAGCAATTTTGAAGAGTGGTCAGTGACCTATTGCTGCTGATAGAATTCAGAGATCTCTTTATTGAATCAAGGCACCTTTATGAAAGTGATGAGGGTGTCTAGTTTTTAAGCTCAGATATCATTAGGGACAAGTGCTTCAAGTTTTTACCAGACAGATAGCTGTGTCAGGCATAAATTGGAGAGTTTGAGTAGCAGGGGACTGCAGTGTGACCTGTGTGGCAGGAGGCCATGAACCACCATGTGCTGTCACAGCAGGTTCCAGTCAGCTCTAAAAGTCATGTGGGTAGATTGCCTGCCAGAACTTCTGCCAGCCAGGGGTACACACAGGGCCCCTGGTCAAACCTATTTGAGAACAAAAGCAGTGAGCTACAGCTGAAGATACTACTGCAGCCACACTTCAGAGATACACTTCTGGCCATGCATTCTTGAGCAGAGACGCTCCGTGTAAAAGTGCACCTCTGAAGGGTCTGTGACCTGTGGGCAGCCCAACACAGGGCAGGTGGGTAAAACAAGTGAATGTGGCTGGTTGGGTGACATACACTGGGGAAGGAAAGCAGGAAAACCTAAAAAAATTCCTAAAATCTGTCTTTAAAATATTCCTGAGAAGCAAACTGGTGGTGCTCTTTAATGGATTCAGAGTATATGGAAATATTTTTTAAAGTGTCATAACCTTGCCTGTCACTTCAAAGCACACTGCTTTCCTGTTTCCAGTAAATAGCTTATTTAAAGCATTTAAATTGCTAGGGTGCTTTAGAGATCTGGTCTCAAGTTGTGAGTAGCCACTTATGCTGCCAATCAGGCCTATCTGTACAGGTTAGCAGTAGAGAAACATGGAATACAGTAATACTGTCCTTGGCAAAGAGAGAAGGGAGAAGTCTAGGTTCTGGAAGTGCTCATACTATATTTGCACTGAAGAAATCACTTGGCAAAACAGCTTTGGTTGTGGGTAGTCTCCAGACAGTGTACACTTAGTTTTAGTATTCTGTAGGGTTTTGTATTAGCCAGCTTAGTTTTTTTGCTTCTAGCGTCCTTTAGTTGAGCACAGAGATAATGGATAAAGGCCATTCTTAGGCTGGTCTGTATACAGTAACTTTATCCTGTTAGCTAAGAAAGGTGTCAAAACCAGCATCGTACCTTCACTGAACTTACAACCATTAGATCTTGTACAAGATAGAATCACATAGTGTCACCCTGTATGCTGAGGTCTTACTGGGTTTTACTAGGCCAATTCTAATATGCTTTTCAAGCTCCAATGTCCTTATCTAGAGAGAATATTGATAGTGAAAATTGGATTTCATCCTCTTGGTCTTTTTCTCGGAGAGGGACACATGTGAATATAGTTAAATAGAGTTAATTAAAAAGCAATTTGTGATTTTTCCATTTCTCTTGGGAGGTTTGCTTAGCTGTGTTTTGATACTGTAATTGCTACTCAGTATTTATTCCAATTCTGACCACTTCCCTGCAACCTGGAGCAAACATGCTAAGAGAAAGCTGGCACTTTGCCTCCCTTGGGGCAAGTTACGGAAATAACATAGAGATATTAGCTATAGATGGGACAGACTTGGAGAGCCCTGTTCATAAAGTATTTTAAACAGTACTGAAGTCTCTTATTGACAGTGCTTTCTCCTCAGTGGAGTCAAAGCAAGTCATACTGATTTACTGCAGCTCGTATGTATTGATTTACTGCAGCATTAGGAGCATTCTGTTCTTCCATTTTGGAGACCATTTCTTTTTCTAGGAATATTTTGGGGACATTTTTTCCCCCCTCTTTGAGAGAATGAGCTAAAGCAGTACTTTCCTCATGAGGCAGGGGTAAGACCTGCAAAGTAGATACAGATTAATGAATTTGGTATATTTCTTTGTCTAATGAGAGTTGGGCAAAATTATTTTATTTCCATGCACTGGCTAGGCAAACTGAACCACTGTGCATGTGTGGTGGCAGCACTGTAGTCAGGATAGAATGTCCTAATGTGGAGTCCTGTGATTCCTGATTATCTTAAAAGAAAGAGTCTGATATGAAAGAATTGATAGGTAAAAACTCTTCACCCTGGAGGCTCTCCCCATAGAAGATAGTGTCAATGAGGAGAATCTTGTGACAGCTGGAACAAAGGGATCTTCAGGAAGCTCTGCCTAGAAAGTACAGAACCTGATGTGTTAAGAGTAATGGGAAGCCCCTGCTACAACTCTGTAGAATCACGGAAAGACTTAGGTAGCATGGGGAAAAGACCAACCTCATTGTGGCTCGTAATTCTTTGGAAGGGAGTAGATGTGTTGTTATGTTTGGGAAAACTCAAGTGGGCAGTTTGGGTGTAACAGTAGTTGTCAGACTAAAGGATAAGCATGTGTGCATTGATCAGGAAAGCGCCAGAATGCAGTATAAGGGCAGCTCAAACTATCTGTGAAAATAATAAGATGCTGACTATAATATTTTGGGAACTATCTATAATTGAGTGTTAACTGCTGACATTTCCACCCTCTTCTTCATTACATGTTTTCCTTAAATTTACCTTGAATCTAACACTGTGGTATTAGTGTCCAGAGTTAAGAATTACAAAATGTTGAGATATCTGACCATAGGTATGACTGTAGAGACAGGACACCTAACCCTTGGAAGAGCTGATTCTGTGTTAGCAGGAAGGGTATTCCCAGAGAATTATTGGTTTTTTGCTCATTTTTCAACTATGGGAGTTTCCTTTAACATTTCCTTCTTCTCCCAGGGTTACTTTGGCACAGATCTTACTAGAGATGCAAAGATCAGTAAGAAGTTCAGTAACCTTCGGACCCTTCTGTAGCTGATTTCATAGCTTCCATTTCACTGTTTTCTTACATTTTCTTATTTTCTTCCATTCTTCATGTAATATAGCTCAGCAGTCTGATCCGGACTGTGCTGTAAGAACAGGCTTGTTGGTCTGGAACCATCCTACTTTAAGCAGGAGCCAGAGCTTGAAGAATGATTGTGCAAGGTTTAATTTGGAGTAAAAGGAGAAAGACAAATGTCTATTTCAAAAGAATGATTTTGATTTTTTTTGTAAGCTTTTTTTCTTGTACAAAAATATCTTTTTGAGGAAAAAGTTGAATTATGTTAACTTTTAACTTCTATGTAAGCTAAAATATTGAACTTGCTTTTTTTCTACTTTGCTACTGCCTAATGGGATTTTTTGTTGTTGTTGTTTGGGTGGATTTTTTGTTTGTATGTGGACCAAATGTCTTTCAAGTAAGAAGAAAATGTAATTTAAAGCTTGACTTCATTTCTGCTTTGCTTTTCATTTTCACTTCTGCTTTTATTTCATGTCTGTTGATGATTCTGATTTTATTGAAAACAAAACCAGGCTTCTGTCATTAGTGTTCAAGGCTGCAACCCAAAACAATATTATTTTTTAACATGTTGAAAAATAATGATGGGCACAGGAGAAGATTTTGTCAGGAAAAAAGTGTTCAAATATCTGTATTTCTGTTGCTTAGAAAAGGGCTGTAGTGGAGTTTCAGGTAAAAGTTGTTTTATGGTTGTCAGCTACAACTAGTTCAAGACTGTAGGGAAAAAAAAAAAGTTTATAGTACAACTTCAGTGCAAATTACTTGTGCTTAGAAAAGTATTTAAAAGACCTGCTTATAATCACTATACCTCCATCACTGGTCCCTTTGATGGATGCTGCAGATTAATGTGTTCTGTAGTGGAAAACCAAATCTGTAAGGAGAGTGATGCCTATGGGAGTATTCTGCTTGGTCTTTCAAAAAAAGCCTAGGTCAACAAACTTAATTCTATTTTTTTATTAGGTTTTAGTTGTGGTGTTTTTTTTTAGTTTTTTGTTTTGTTTATTTAAAGATGCATGTGCAAGACTTAAATATATATATGAATCATTTGAAGCAGAATTAAGGAAGAAACCATGAGAACTTATTGTTTTCATTTTTCCACTTTTATTTCCCCTTTTTTCCAGTAGGGTCCTTGTTTGGTTTTGTTTTAATTCTCTTATCTCTTGAAAGAAACATAATTTAGGGTGATTTTGCATTAGATTAACTAGGATAGTCAGACCATCCACACTGAACAAAGATCCAGTTTTACTGCTAAGGATTGTTAAGTGATTTGCTGGAGGTCAAGCATAAGTTTTGCTTCCTGTTTCAGAACCACCCTATTAGGTCAGTGCTGCAACAACTAGACCATACTGAAGACTGAGGGAAAACAAGTTACTATTTTATTGTTCTTATTAATGATTTCAAGAGCACAACACACTACAACATTGGTTCGCTTAAAATATGTCAAATGCTGAAAATGACCCATCTTTTTTTCTTTTATTATTTTTCTTTTCACAGTCTGTGTTTTGTACACACAAGCCATTGGAAACAAAGAATGGAGAGAGGTAAGATATGCATTCCTAGATGTATAAACCTTTTGAGTATACTTAAGGTTGATTGTTTGCCCTAGCAACAGAGGGCATGTCATAGCCTATTTAATAAAGGGTTTTTAAAACCTAATCTCACATTAATATCAATTTCCATATCTATATCACATATTTCCACCAAAAGGGAAAATAAAATTAGGGACAATACATGAGTTTCCTGTTTTATAGTCTCCTTGAGATAAGTGAAATCAAACTTAGCTGTTAGTCTATGTGAGGTCTGTGGGTATCAAGAGAGGAAAACAATCAGTACAAATCCTGTGGAAGAATTCAGCTGTGGTGATGGTTGGTGTCAGGAAAACTAGCTTCTAGTTGTGATAGAGATCTACTTTTCCCATGTAGTGTTAGGGAGAAGTTAAGTGCTGCTGAGTAGTGTATACATCAGGCAACAAGGGAGAGAGGGGATTATGTGTAGGTTGGACTATGTCGTCTTAACCTGTAAACACTGGACAGATGTTTTAAGAAACAAAATCAAGTACCTCTAAATTAATTATCTACATGAGTTTGATACTTGTAGCCTGAAACTGTCTCCCTGTACCTAGTCATCTAATTTTTCTCCATTACTATTATTCTTAGAAAGAGCTGACAGTGTTGGGGGAAGGGTGGTCATCTCTCTACTGATAAAATGTGCTATTTAGCTGCCTTACAGAGAGAATTGATGGAACTGTTCTTCACTGTAAGTAGTCCACTGTGTGGTCATTTGTTCTAAGTATAGATCCAGGAGAGGAATGAACTATCTTACTGTTTTTCCTTGGAAAAGAGAAAAGGACTGATGTTTGTGTTTTTAGAATTGATATGTTGTTACTACTGTTTAAATGTTCCAATGGAGGGGCTGGGGGCACAGAAACTAAACCTCTTCCCTAATACTAGGTAGTTGCCTGGTGAAACTTATTTTCTGCTTTGTTGAAGAATGGTGGATGTAGATTTCAGTCTTCATGAGATGAGAGAATTGAACTGGTCTCCTGCTTGGAGAAAAACTCGTGACTGAGCGGTGCATGAAACATTGTACCTATTAAATTTGCTGGGTTTAGTTGAAATTGCTGCTCTCTGTTCTGAGCTCAGTGCTTGACATCCTCTTGGTATACCTACTAGATCACATTCCTCTGATTTACATTAAGAAATGTCAGTTTGAGGACCCTAAGTTGGAATTTATTAGCAATTAAATTGGCGGAAGTTGTGGACATACAGAGAGTTCTCAATGTTCTGGATAGCTAATTCTAGAAACTAGGAGTCTTCAGCATTGAAGACCACTGGTGTGGTTTGGCAGTCAAGCCTTGATCATTACTAAAGCATTCATGTCCTTTTTTGGCCTAGGGTTAAGAGGATTCTGTCAGAAATTCTGGCTTTTATTGTTGTCTAAGGTTCATCTGTAATTTTGTAGAATTTTCATACTTCTCTGTTGTAACTGTTAAAAGAGGTATTAACCATTTTTAATATAGTTGTCCTGATAGAAGAATCGTAACATTATCACCCTAGAAACTGTTCCGTGTGCTCATTTTGAAGTGTTTTAGGAGATTGTCAATGGAAAGGTTCCATCTGCTCATGATTTGGACAAGTCTAAGTTTGTAACAGTTGCAGTTTGTCACCTCTTTATAGCTTTGTATTGTCTTTTGCCATTTTATTTCCATGACCAAAACAAAACCACCTGAATAGGGCAGTGTGCAACATTATTGCTTGGATTGCATCTTGACGCTGTTTATAGAGTATCTTGGCTGCATGATGCACTTGGGCATTTGATTATAGTGTTATTATATGACAGTTTAGGAACCACAGGGGTTAAACTAGACTTTTGATGTGACAGTTGCTAGAAAATCTGAGGCTTGGTGTTCTTTTTTTCTGGTTTTTTTTTTTGTTTTTTTTTTTTTTTTCTCTTTTAAGGCGTAATTATCTCTATGTTGTCTATCAGGAGGAGGTCTAGGTACAGGTATTTACTGCTCAGTTGACTGTTTAAACTATTTATAGTTAACAGAAAAAGGTAACATCCTGAGGGCAGTTAATCAGACCTAATTTAGATGTCTGCCTTATATCAGATGAATCATTCTTTGGAAATGCCTCCAAGTAATGATCAAAAGCCTACACTTTGAACTATGTCAGGTGTAGAGTTCGGTGAGTAGAATCCAATTCCTACTACCTGTTATGACAGCTAAAACTCAGAGGATGGCATGATAGAGGGACTGAGCCAGAATTGCATTTTACATGTTGTGATATATTACATTTTTTACCAGTGGTAAGAAATAAGGTGGTAGGTAGAAGATTAATTGATATATTGATGGGTAATCTTATATAAAATATCTTTATTTTAATGCTTTTTTGCCTGCAGCGGTGAATGCACTAATACTGTGGTTTTTTTCAGTAAAAATCTGTGTCTGTTTTCTTGCATTTGAACACTTACCTGATATTTTACTAGCATAAATATGTGGATTTCACCTGGATTTGTTTGTAGAAGACTAATCTAAGACAATTAACAAGTGCCTGATAGTATGTGTAGATGTTAATAATGTCAGTCATAGCAACACACTTTACCTTGTTCATCCTTTTTTTTTGCATATTTCTCTTCCTTCTTTTGCCTAATTATTTTCTTTTGAACACTGGAGAAAATTCTTGGGGATCATAAACACAGTAAATCATTTCATAATCTCCATAATTTTCCTAACACTTTATTGTAGCAATGTGCTTTTTTTTTCCTTCCTTCAGCTAAGCTATTCAGATGGATTCAATACAGAGTTAAAACAAATCTTTCATTTAATGATGGATAGATGGTTTCTGGGCACTGACTGTTTACCTATGATACAGATTCTGTGTTTTTACCCAATGTTATTCTTGAGCACCAAATCCTAAACAAAGAATTAATATCTTTTGTTCTCAGTTTAATAGGCTGTTGCTTTTCAAAACATTTGCCCTGGTTTTGCTTATAGTGTGATCATCAGGTATTTCGCTTAATATAATTGGCAACAAAGGCATCATCAGAGTCAGAGTTTTGATTTTAAAATATTTACTTCCCCTTACTTTGTGAGGACACATTTGATATATGGCTCAGAATAACTTACTGTTACCTACGGAAGCCTTAAATGATATATGGAAAGAGTCTGAATTTCTCCATTTTGAAGAGGATGTTCCTTCTGAAACCAGGAGCGAGCCTTTCAAAGGTGAATTTTAAATAAGTAATTGGCATTGTAAAATACTCAACCAACTGCAGTTTTATTGGCAGTATGCAGCAATGGGTAACTGCTAATGAGTTGCCTATGAAGGGAGGCTCTGAGCCTCTGCTCCGTCTACTGTAGCAATGTATTGGATGCAAGTTACATTTGTGTACCTGTCTGGAATTCAGACATGACTTCATGAGCTGCCAAATGTAATTTTATGTCCTCAGTAAGTTTCCATTGTGTCTTCTAAAATAATTGTTCTTGGCTTCCCATTCTTCAGGCCTTCCTGTACATAGATTGTATTCACTTTTTTTTAATCTGGAGTAAATATGCTGGAGACTAAAAAGAAGCATTTTTTTTGATTGTGTCATTAAATTGAGAGAGAAGACAGTGAGTGAGATTACACTGGAATCCTAAGATAGCAAAAGTGACCAGTTTGTAAGAAAATCAGAGAATATCATCATGAGCTAACCCCAGTCCCTGTACAGTTTATTAACAGAAAGACTTCTTCCTGTATGTGATTGCAGTGCTTATTCAGCCATCCTAACTGATGTATTTAGTTGTTGTGTTTTGTCCTCGTGCACATAACTGTTTAATTCGTCCATATGAAATTTCATCTGCCATTTTACTGTCTGATCCCTTGGTATGACTAATGCTGCTCTGCAAAATCTTCTCAGTTGCCTTCTATATATCCTGTTTAATGCTGTAAAAATCTATCTGCTTTGTGGTTTGTTTTTTTTTTTTTTGTTGGTTGTTTTTTGTTTGGTTTGTTTTTTTTTTTTTTTTTTAGAGTAGTAATACTAATAAGTGTACTTTGCGCTGGTGAGGCTGCATCTTGAATCCTGTGTTCAGTTTTTGGCTCCTCAC
>JASSUY010028738.1:0-17266 GCA_032466535.1 Forpus xanthops | reverse complement strand
GTGGGGGGGGAAAAGAAGGTTGGGAGGAGTGAGTGGGCAGGCAGATTGATTTACGCCTCAAACCACGACAATATTCTAAACTGTTATTTGTATATTAATGCATGATATTTTTATGCTGACGCTATGTTCTTTATCAGAGTATTTCAGAGAGTTTAGGGGTGTCAAAAACTCTTTTGATCCAGATCAATATAAATTTTCTTTCTTATTTGAATACATATGTTTTTCTGAATATTATTCTTTTAGGCTTAGAAAACTAGTTTTGACTTGTAGATGAATTGGTTTAGAAACATAGATTTCACAATGTGGTAGTTATTGCATTAATATAATTCTGCCCCTGAGATTATTTGAAATGGTATTAAAAATTGTTAATGCTGCTTATTCAGAGATTATGCTTAAAATTCTAACATGTATCTCTGTGGAAATATATATAAAGTAACTTGTCACCAAAACATAACATTTGGAGTTGAAATGCCTACAAATGTGAGATTTCAGAGTCTGGCAGAGAAAACTGGAAACTTAGTATGCTTCTCACTCTTTAAATCCCAAAAGAGATAAGCATTTCTTGCTCAATTAAAGCTCCTGCCGCAGCAAAAAAAAAAGGACTTTTGTCGAATAAATTTGTTCCATCACTGTAATACATGGTTGTAATAAGATGTAGCTGGGAGTCAAGTGTATTACCTAATTATAACATGCAGATGTTATATAGTGTTTATTACATGTTAGTTTATTTTATTTAAATGGTAAAAGTTTAATAAGGGGAAGGACTCCTCTATTTTCCCTTTTCTCCATAGTATATTAAAATACTAAGCTGCAGCAAAATCTGAATAGCATTTTAACTTGTTTACTAAAAAAATCCCTGGTTTTATTACAAATGCAGTAAGAAATTTGTGTTAATTAATTGTGTTGTGTTTCCTATACCTCAGATAAAATGTGAGGCAGAGCTCTTTTCTTGTTTTGTGCAGGTCTGAGACTTTTGATACAATATAATAAGAAAATTTAAACCTCAACATAAACATTAAAGAGCGTGTCTGCAGTTTTTTCTTGTAACCTTGGAATCTACATGTGTTCTCACTTAAAAAATACAATGCCACTTACATTTTTTTCCTTCTTACAATATCTAAAATCAAAATGAAAATAGTGAAGCTATGTTCCATTACTTTAACTGAATCGATGAGAAATATTTATAACTGTAAAGAGATTTTCTTTTTTTTGGTAAAATAATGAACATGTACCAAGCTGGAGCTACGTTAATTTTAGACATAAGTTATGATATATCTCAGTATATCTGGGGGGAGGTGTCATGATCTGGGATATCTAAGCCCTAATTCACTGAGGAGCTTCTCTAGAATGATCTTCTGTGGTTGTCATAGAAGCTTTTGAAGGAAATATATTAAAACTCAGACAATTTTATGAAAAATAAAGTCACACCACTAAGCATATTATTGGTTGAAATGTTTAGACCTATATCATGGGTTCAGCGGCAGCAGTAATTTTTTCTTTTTCGTAGTAGCTGATGCAGCACTTTTTTTTGATTTTCGGCTTGGGAACAGCACTGATAACACCAGTCTTTATAGTTATGGCTTAGAATGTTTAGGCTGGCAGAGGACTTTCTGAGCCTCATGCTCTGCCAGGGAGGAGAGGAAGCCATGAGGAAGAAGAGACAGGGCACCTGACCCCAACTGACCAAATCAGTATTCCATACCACAGCACGTCTTGCCCAGGATGTAGAATGGAGAGCAGAGACCCAGAAGGGTGGGGGCACTGTGTGGTCAGGTTTGTTATCAGGTGAGGGGGGTGCACTGCTTGGTAGGGCTATTTGGTGAGCTGCTGTGTTCTTTCCTTGCATTGGCCTTGTCATTATTATTTTTGGTGGTAGCAGTAGTGATTTGTGAATACCTTAGTTACTAAACTGTTCTTATCTCAACCCGTGGGAGTTGCATTCTTTTGTTTTTCCTCCCCATCCCCCCAGGACTGGGGAAGAAAGAGAGGGGAGTGAGTGAGAGAACTGTTTGAGGGCCTTAAACCATGACAACCTAGAATTATGATTTCCTCAATATTTAATATAAAAGGAAGAAGTGTGTTTCATAATTTATGCATTTTCATGTGTGAAGAATGTATTAACACACTTCATATATACATGAAAATATAGTAAGTCCAGCGTTCTCTTAGAGCAAAGATGCATTTAAACCACCACAAAATCTTCATCAGAGCCAGTATTGTAAGCCTAGAGGAAGTATTTAAATATGTTAAATAGGAAAAATAAAGATTTTTCTCTTGGGTAGTTTCTTAGCTTCTGTCACAATTTAACTGTCATTAAATCAGTTAAAAGAAAAATTCCTGGTCCCACTTATATCTAACATAGCTAAAGGCCTACCACAGACACCTTGGACCTCTCCCCAGTTACTTTTACCAGCTTTCCATGGTCTGTCCACCTGGTCCTGTAGACTACACAATTTAATAATGGCTGCACAATTAACCGGACAAATGAATGGGAAAATGACTTTATGAGATCTGCCTTCCTTGAGATGAGTTATGCATCCCAAAAAAGTTAAGTAATTTTTATTGATTCTCTTTAGAAAAGATATATTTCACTTTTTCCACATGTGTATTATGAAGCATATTTCTGTTAGTCTCTGCTCAATGTAGATCAGCAGACAAACATTCATAAAATAAACAAAGATTAATCAATCTATTTCCCTTGAAAGTATAATCACTAACCTAGATATCTAGACTGTATGGCTGAGACTCTGGAAGATGGAAAAAGAATGAGCGAAAATACCACATAGTTATTTGCAAGAAGTCGGAGAGGATTATTATAATCTAATTTATTTTACCATTTACCTGTTTTGCTGAATTGAATGTATACGAGAATATATACGAGAATTCCTTTTCCTAGCATCATCAATTAGCTGAAAAACATAGTTCAAGACATAGGAAGGAAGACATTTCCCTGGGACATTAGAGTACTTTTCTAGGTTTTGCTACTTATATCCTGCATGTTCTATAACAAATCATATCAGGGTACTTTTGAGAGTCTGTGCCTCATCTCCCTGTGAAGCCACGTATTTTAGGAAGACAACATAAATTACTCTTATAGTACCAAAATATTGGTTATTATTAACCAATAATGTATTGATTAAATTATTTATTATAAATAGCAAACAGAAAGAACGTACCTTCTAGATTTTTTTTTGAAAAAAAAAACCTGTATTTTTCAGAATCTTAAATACATAATGGTGATTAAGTACCTGTCATATTTCATTATTATAAAATCTTCAAGGTGAAGAAAGACAGGATTGTGAGCAGAAATCATTCTTTAAAGATACAAAGAATTCCTGCTGTCACACTGAGTTAAATTTCAAATTTTTTTTTAATCTCAAAATAAAAACTTATGTTAGATCTATTTATGTCAAAATACTTCTCGAGAGAATTTTAATTTTAGAAATATTGCAAGCCTTGAAAATATGATCCTAAATTGGAAGTGATGACAGAATGCTGATTATAGTGTTGTGACTGTGACCTTGCAATTACTGATACCACATACACCAGCTGTGATGAGTATCTATGAACATGAGTTGATCTCCTGTCAGATTATGCTTAGGACTTGGAATTTTGCAGTCCATAGCAATATGCTATTTACCAAGAATGAGATGTTTCATCTTTTGCCTTTTTGCTTTTCTTTTGTTGGTTTTGTATATACAGCTTCTCCTAGTGTTGTGTTCAATTATACCAAATGGTAGAATACTAATTCGGCAACATATGGCTAAAATGTACACATGTAGAAGCAGGGTTGTCGAGATAGCTACATCCATGCCTGCATATGTCTTGGCACAGTGTTAAGCTTTAACAAGTGTCTATTACTTCAAAGCTAATATAAATACTTATTTTGAGAAGAGAGGAAATTGAAGTCATAAACATTGACCCATATTCAAACTATTAGATTGTAACTACTGATTAAACTCCTCATGAGTGAATCATGAGTGAAGCTGGTTGTTGTTGCTTCAAACAGATTTATGTTGTAGTAAATGAGCAAAAAGTTTTGTTTATTTGATGCTATTTATTGAACAAGGTGCACATACACTTTATGATTTACACATGGTAGGGAGAAGTAATGAGTCATTTTGCACAGTTGAACTCAATGTTTGTGTTTATTCTAGTGGAGCTGCACCACTTTCTGTGTAGCTACTTGAAAGTTGAATTTGTACCACTAGAACATCTGTTTCTTCCAATGATATGAGTTCTTTAATATTTTGGGGGTTTAGACATACAAAATTGTTCTGCACACCAGGCAACTTGGGGAGTAAGAGAAAAGTCCAATTTTATAAATTATTTGTTTATTTGAGCTATTATTTGTCTGTATGCTTATGACAATTATAATGCTTGGAATGACTGAACACTGAATATATTATATTCTAACCCTTAGAGCTTTATACATTCTGTGTTTTATCTGTAAAGTAGCAAACAATCCTAATTTAAATATTGCACTATTGAAAGTAATCCAGTTTGACTTTTTAAATTATTTGTGCATCTACAATACAAGTTCTCATTATTGTGGTTATTTGTAAAATATTACCATATAAAATCAAACAGACAATTAAAGTTCACAAATTTAGGGAAAATACATTACCAACATGACATTGTAATTTAGTGACAGATATTGTCTGGAAACATTGTAATGGCCCACAGCCAGTGGATTTTTCTGTGCAGATGGTCCCTGCACCTGCAAGCTATTGGAAGGTATCATTTTTTGAAAACCATGTTTAGATATCATAAGAAGGCATTTTTGCATGTTAATGCAATGCCCATAAGTTCTGGCTTGTAGCAATTATTTCTATTCTGATGAGACTAGGTTTTGTTTTTTCCTCTATAAAAGAAAAATAAATTATTGCAATGGAAACTTACATTGCTAAAAGAAAAAAAGCCTTAACAGACTATGATATGTGAGAATAATTCAGGAATTTGTTGAATTAAAAAATAATATCCCAAATAATCCAGTGGTTTGCATATTACAGCATCTCTGACACCTGTTTATATTGGGTTCAACATTCACGTTATGTGCCTTGCTAGTGTCTTGTACCACCTATTTGAACTCATTTGGAATGAATATCAGTTATTACATAATAGCATGAAGTGGGGAAAATCATGGATTGAATGTATTTCAGAAAAACTTTATTTTTTTAAATCATAGTGTTACTTCCACCTGGAAATCTGGGAGAATGTGTTCACATATATTCTACACTTACCTATGCCATATATGTCCAATGAGAATGATGTTAGTATTTCATATATGATGTTTGTATAATACGATAAATAAAGCTATTTAGTAAAATTAGTGATCATCTTTCTTCTAACAGCCACATTCGATTGGGCTTTTTTAGGTCTTTCTGTTTTGTTTTTTTTTTTATATAAATTTATACCACTTTTTTAAATAATGGTAATTAGCAAATTGGTTATTATAGAAGATAATTTTTAATTGATAGCACCTGCTGAAGATTGGATTTTAACATTGCATTCAAAATTTAAACATTCGTATGTGAAAAATTACTTCAAAAGTAATTGCTCAAATGTGGAGATTCTTTTTCAAGCAGTGACACATGTTTTTAAAAATGCTTTTCTTCAGAGTAAGATTTTTTTATATAGTTCAATCCTATTAAAACTGTGTTATCAAATTTTTGCCCTTTGAAAATTATTACAATTTCTTTCCAGTGTACTTTGAAAATGTATCAAATTAGTTCGATGTTAATTATCATTCTCACTTTGAATGTTAATAAGTTTTATTCATGCATCTTAAAGCTGGTGGAAATGAGGGCTGTTAAGTGGATAGTCAGCAAGTTTTCTAGTAATATATGATTTGCATCCCCTAAGCAAAGAATGCAACTCCAGATTAGTTGAAATTATTAGCAATATTATATACCTCCACTCTGGTCTGAGAATGGCATTTGTCATAGAATCATAGGATCACAAAATAGTTAGAGTTGGAAAGGACCTTAAGAACACCTAGTTCCAACCTCCCTGCCATGGGCAAGGATGCCCCACACTAGAGCAAGTTGCTCAAGGCCCTGTCCAATCTGGACTTAAACCCTACCAGGGATGGATCTTGGCGAAAATGAGAAACTGCTGTTCATATTCCACACTTTATAGATTGCAGACAGTCAGTCATATAGATTGGTCAGATCAATGGAAAAAAAGCATACAGGTACATAGATTTTGGCTTTATTGAAAAATGTATTTATGATAAATTGACATAGAAAGCAATCAGATCCATGCTGACCAGAGGGAAAGCTATAATCTCTACATGTACCCAGAGGAAAACACTCATGGACCAATGCTGTTACAGGCACTGGTGTCGGGAATACAAGGTTTAACATTTCAGCAAAATCATGCTAAATTGCAGCAGATTAACCTGCTTAAAGCCCAATTAGAGAATAAGCTCATAATTGTGCAACAGTTATATGCAAGTGTCATGGTGCAAAATTGAAAAAATATTAAAGTCACAACAGAAGGTTTGGACAATGTATGTTGTTCTTCAGGGTTGAGTACATTGCCAATTTCTTAAGAAGCATAAAAATATTGTATATCTTCAATTCAGATAAGCAAAGTTTCATGTTTTCTCTTTAGTTTCAGTACTATTTCTTACCTTTTTGGAGATTAACACAAGTATACTGCTCTATTTTGCAAACAGAGTTTATTATGATTAGAAGTAAGTGTTTAAATGCTGTAAAGTGTGCTGAACAAAATCATATTAGGATATGAAAAGAATGTGTAAATGTATGCAGTTTTTCATTTCTTCTTCAATTCTCATTGCTTGGTTTTGGGGCAACAGACTAGCAGGAGGTCTTAAGTCCTGCTATGTGCCTAAATTCTCAGACTTCACATAAATACTGGCATACTGGCTTTAGCTTTTTAGACACTTGTGTACAGATTCATGTAGAATCTGACAGTGTAGAATGTGGATACATTTGAGTTCCAGGAATATGCCAATAGATTAATCATTTTGAATGCTTGTAATGTAGGTCACTCTTCTTTTTCTATATTTTTGCTTTTTTTTTTCAGTTAAAAATTAAATTTTAATTGTTTAAAACACTACTCAGTTTGGATCAACTACTGTTCCGTAGTGGAGTCAACAGTAATGTGTCTATGTTCTCTGGTAGGAGCAGATAAACATTACTCCTATCATCATCAATCTTCAAAACTAATTTTCAGCTAGAGTTTGGACCAATGCCTAGAGCTGAAATTTCTGTGTGCAGTAATAAATGCTGAAAGCTGCTGAAAGCTGTTGAAAGCATGAAAAAAGTAAACATAAAAGTCCCATTCAAGAAAAAAAATTCAAAACTCATCTATGTATTTTAAACTCTAATCATAAAAATTACATTTATATACAGCTATTTTTTATAATAATGAAAGTACAAACAGGTTGAAACATTTGAGCTTATTTTTGTAATTGACTTTGTTACAGACACAATCTAATTGCATCTTCTTTGGATTTGCATGCATTGTAATTTTTCCCTTTATTTAGTCTAGTCAGTATTCAAAAAAAGTAATACTTCTGACATCAACTGGAACTTACTGATTTGTAGAGAACAAAGAAAAGCATGTCAAGGAAAGCAAATATGGCTTATTTTGTTGGGGTTATTTCCTATTTTTGATCACAATGGCATGAATAGATAACTGGGAATACCATATGAAGACTTTTTCTGAAAAACTTTACTGTACTTTCTTGTGCTTTAGCAAAGACCCAAACTAAGTGGAAAACCTTAATCTTTTTTTTTACAGTCTTCTTTATCATGCATTTATGACTATGTGCAAGTCTTTAATTTTACATGTGTTACTCTATACATAAACTGCTTCCATGCTAGGGTGTATACAGGGAAAGAAACGTAGAACTAAATCACAACATTGAATGTCTTTATTATCCTGCAAGAAATCAGTAGGTCAGACATTTCTTTAAAAGGGATGAAGACCTAATTAATCTTCATTAAAAATTTTCATTAAAAAATTCTAAATGTAACATTTTCTTGAAATATAAGATTCACATTTTATGTTCTTCTGAGAAATTTAATATGATTTTGAAGATGAAATAAGAATTATTTCAAACTCTATTATCACTGCCCTTGAAGCTTTCTAATTAAGACTACAACATTTTTATTTGTAAACATATTTTCCTCTTTTTATCAAGTAACCAGAAAACTTATCACTTTCCACAAAATAAATGCACAATTCAGATTTTACTGCTGAAAAAAAAAAGAAATATCTGGCGGGGAAAAGGAAGAAAGCTAAAATCGTGGTTGTAAACAGTGTGTTCTTTCCTCCTGCCCCATGAATACTTTGTAAGAAATTACACCATAATGCAAGGCAAAGAGGGGAGCAGAGTGAGATGTCAAGTAAAAGGCATTGCATAAGTTTCCAGTCACAGAACAGTGCAGCTGTATGCAGTTTATACTAATAACTAGAACTGGATAGAATCTTTTTGTAATAACGATTTTGTCGTTTATTCTTTCCCTGTGATACAAATTCCATAGAAAATTTCAGTTACAACCACCTTTTTCAAATAAAATTAGTGATGTGAGAAAGAAAGTAATACTGACAAGGCAAACAGTCAGGAGATGAGATTGAATGACAGGGAAGTATATGAGAGAAAACAGAAAGGTTGAATGGACCAACTTTTCATTACTTAACCTGGCTGCCTGCCTATCTGAGCTCCAAAATTGGTTCATTTGAAAATCAGAATGTCTAGCTTTCAGAAGTTCATTGCTCAAAGTCACTAATCAAAATAGGTAAGCATCTTCACAAAGCAAGAATGCATTCCAAACAAATTACTAGCTGGAATTTTAAAGAAATTGCTATTTTTAATATGGTGAGGGAAAAGCTTTGGTTTGGTTTGGTTTTGTTTTATTTTGGTTTTGTTTGATTGTTTGGGTTTTTTATTTGTTTGTGTTTTATTTTTTTTTCCCCAAGAAAAGATTGACATATTTGATTGAAAAGAAATTCTGTTCCTCATTTATCTTCTGCACAGATACGTCTATATAGTCTGTCAAACACATGCAGCACTATGCAGCCATCTGAGGTAATTGGAGGCAAGCAAATTAGTTCAGGCAACAAAAGTTGTACTGCTTATATTGGTGTGCCACCTAGACTACTGCTGGTTATTTTTTAAGGTATCTTTACTTTAGGAAGCCTACATAAATTTGTAGAGTAAAAGCACCACAGAGCCACTCACTCCCTCCTGTTGTGATGGGGAAGAGGTTCAGAAGAGTTAAAGTGAGAAAACTCATGGGTTGTGGTAAAATCAGTTTAATAGGATAAACAAAAGCCACGCACGCAAGCCAAGAAGAACAAGAAATTCATTCACTACTTCCCATCAGTAGACAGGTGTTCACTAGGACTCCATCATATGTAATGATTATTTGGGAAGAAATAATGTCATCATTCTGAATATCCCCTCCATTCCTAGCTTTTCCCCCAGCATTATACGTTGAACATGATGTCATATAGTATGGGATATCTGTTTGGTCAGCTGGGGCCATCTGTTCTGGCTATGCTCTCTCCCAATGTCTTGCTCATCCTCAGCTTACTTGCTGGTGGGATGGTATGAGAAGCAGAAGAGAATGCTATGCAAGCATAGATCAGCAATAACTAAAGCATGTCTGCATTATCAACAGTTTTGCTCACAAATCCAAAACATAGTTTCACATTAGCTGCCATGAAGAAAATCAACTCTATTCCAGCCAAAACTAGCACAGGGAGTAACTCTTAAGAAATAGCCTGTATAAGTCTATACAGCACTGGTTTGTTCAGCTTGTTCAAGTTTGAAGCATTTAGGGTAAGGAAGTAATTCAGGAAGATACCTAAGATTTGTAAATACAGGGTTTAGAGGTCTTGATAATTGCCACGAGTCCACATTCTGCTATTTATTGCTTATAATGCGCTTTTGGGCTTATTGAGCACTCACAAAATGCAAGTGAAAATTCAGACCGAGCTGAAGAGCTTGCATGTAGCTGAAGTTAAGCTATAGGTAGTGTAGTGTACAGAGTTAGCTGTAGACAAAGCTGTCTTGTGTATTGGGAACAATCTAGTTTTTCATTCTACTGAAAAGCATGGCAAATTAGTTGACATTAAAATTGCTGCTGCTGCTGGTAAATTGCTCTTGATACCTAAACTACCTTATTTATGGCTATCATGTGTATCTCTGTACATTTCTGCCTCCATAGAGCAGATATACTCAGAGATCAACTAAAAAAGTTACAAAGGACCTGAAGATGATGTTAGAAAGAAGAAGAGCAAAGTCAGGACTTCATTTTTTCATTCCAGCCTTTAGGATAAACAATTTCTGAATGTTTGTAACCTATCCCCCCTTCCATATTTTTTCATGTCTATTTAAAATCATAATATTTCTACCACCTTCTGTCAGGTCTTTGTATGTCATTGATCTAATCACTAGTTTCTTTCTGCTGGCTTGTCAGTATAATGCTAATGCAATTAAAGATATTCATTCTTGCAAGATATATGTCGCAATATTAATGTGTTGCATTGTAAAAATGCTGTGAAATATCTTACATCAGAAAAACAGAAGAGTTATGAAAAAGTTGCGAAAAAGAAGCTAGAATATAAACAGCTGTTAGAACTAGGATATTTCCTGCTTTTATACTTTGGAAGAAAAAAGTACAGTCTTCACTATGAAGTCAAACAAACTCATATCAGAAATCTATGACATTTTTCCACCTAACAATTCAGAGAACTCCACATCAATGTCTCAAAATAAATGTTCAATATATTTGCAGCAACAATTCAACTGTGAATTTAGTAAGCAAAAGTTTTTTCCATTGAAATCAGAGATATGAATCAAGACTGCAATCTATATAATTTTACAACACATGCTTTAGAAAGTAGGAAGGCAGAGAAGACTGGCACTGATGTAAACCTGCAAAGAGGCAGAAAAACATCAAACCCAAATATTTACATTAAATTATAAAATTCCTATGGAATCTCTGACAAGTTTTACATACACCTTAGTATATGTAATATGTGTATTTCATATTAGTAATATTGGTGGACTCAGTGTTTACCTGTAATTTCAAGTCCTAGTTAGAACAAACCTATCTTTCTTTGAGAGCTCAGGCTTACTTCTTTCTATATATTACTTCTCAAGGTTCCAAATGCCAAGAAATGTATTGTCCATCCCACTAGAATGCAGAGGATCCTCTATATGAGCTTCACTTTAATCTAACAACAGACACTAAAATCAGACTTGGTTTGTATGCACACATCATGAGGAAGAATTTACTCAATTATATATGAGTCTTTAATGTCTAAAATGACACAACTGCCTAAATTCCCCCTAAGTTTGGCTTAGCTGCAACAAAAAAAACAGTAGGATAGGCATGTAATATTGGATAATATCTTTCATCCAGCCTGGCCTCCATGTGCTTTAGAATCTGTGTAATATCTTTAATAGCAGTAGACACTGCAAAGGAACAGATCAAATTAAACAGACACCTGAACTTGATCATTGGAGCCCTAGTGAGTGAATTCCTAATCTCTATTGAATATATTTACTATACCTTCATTGACTGTTGAGAGCTTAAACTTTTAGCTCATATGTATTTATCTATGCTGTAGAAACCAGCATTAAGGAAAAGTGGACCCCAACTCATGTATGCGTTGGAGATAATATAATCTTCAAGTTAAACATGAAGTCGCAGGTATTTAAAAAAAAAAAATCCTTCCTAATCTTATTCAGGTGCCTGAGGTTGCCCTGTCTCATCTCCAGCTAGCCACTCAGTCATGGATCTATCCTAGCTCCTCTGTACTACTTTGCCAGCCATACACAGATGTTTTGGATACCTTAAAACATTTCAAATGGTATGCCTAAACAACTTTGAAGTTTGAAGAATTGGAAATAAATTTGGCAAAAGCAGTGTTTTTGATAGTACTTTAATTAGGAAGTTATGTCTTTGTTCATACAGATTAGAAATGGGAAAGTTCGGAATGTGCTTATTAAGGCAGTTATCCAAGATGTTCCTGTGAAAGAGGAGTAAAAATAGCCCAGCAATACCATGTGATAGTCCATTACCTAAGAACTAGCAAATAAGCTTGAAATCTTTTATGGAGTAGGTGAAAAGCTTTATCTTTTCCTTCTGATTAGGGAAGGAGATGTTCATTTGGAACATCTGCTCTTCTTTGTAACCATCTTTAAGCACAGAAGTAGAAATGTTTTTCAAGTAAATATACAGATAATTCTGGTCCTAAGATAACATGTACAATGAAAAAGCTAGCTGAGATGTCATTTCTGATTTTATCTAAACAAGTCATTAATTCTAAAGTTAATAATGTCTTAATTTATCATTTGCAACTATTATCCATTATTACAAATTATTTTTAAATACAGCTTTTTTATCCATAAACTGTAATTAATGAACCCAAGTCAGAGATAGCATCACCCTTTTAGTAGAAAAAAAAAAGTCCATCACAGGACCAGAAACTCAAGTTCCATAGTTTGATATTGCAGCATCTTACAGAATTTGCAGGAGTTGAAGGGAAAACCATCTTTCTTGTAGACATACTGAAAAATTGATGACACTCCAGGCAACCTGACCGGCACTGCCCCTGTTTGGAGCAAGAGTCTGAATGAAGGGGTGTGCAAATACAGAGTTCTATGCTTGGGAACTGGGTGACAAGTTACTATGTTGTAGAGATACATGTCCTGAGAACATTATCCTAACCCTCTCAGAATTATTAGGCTTGAAATGAGAGATCTTGGCACTGATATGGACCTGTTCTCTTATTACATACCAACAGAATAAACAATATATGGTTGATACTTTTATTTTAGCTATTTGTCTTCACAAGTTTAAAACCCAAGTGTGGTAAACTTCAGCAGATACTGAGTTAGGGATCTTCAGAGCTAAAATAGGAGTTTCTGCAGCACTAGCCCTTGAATGAGAGCTGTTACAAGTTTAGCTTTAGCTGTTGTCCTCTCACAACAGCACTACACAATCAACGCTGAACTAAGTAAACTTAGTGATCAGCATTAACAAAGAGACACCACAGACAGAAGGGAGGATATCCTCAAACAGGACTTGAATCTAGATATTGATATTAATCACTATGAGGTTTAATTATCTTTTGCTGTAATCAGTGCACACTGCCTATTTGAGAGCATTGAGTTACTGTCTATATATATTTGTAAGAGTATCTGAACTTTATCAATATCACAGAACCATAGAATCATAGAATAGTAAGGGTTGGAAAGGACCTTAAGATCATCTAGTTCCAACCCCCCTGTCATGGGCAGAGACACCCCCCAGTAAACCATGCCACACAAGGCTCTGTCCAACCCGGCCTTGAATACCACCAGCAATGAAGCATTCACAACTTCCCTGGGCAACCCATTCCAGTGCCTCAGCACCCTTACAGGAAAGAATTTATTCCGTATATACAATCTAAACTTCCCCTGTTGAAGATTGAACCCATTACACCTTGTACTATCACTGCAGCCCCTCATGAAGGGTCCCTCCTCAGCATCCCTATAGGCCCCCTTCAAATACTGGAAGGTTGCTATGAGGTCTCTATGCAGCCTTCTCTTCTCCAGAATGAACAGGCCCAACTTTCTCAACCTATCTTCATATGGGAGGTGCTGAAGTCCCCTGATCATTCTCGTGGCCCTCCTCTGGACATCTTCCAACAGTTCCGTGTCCTTTTTATGTTGAGGACACCAGAACTGCACACAGCACTTCAAGTGAGGTCTCATGAGAGCAGTGTAGAGGGGCAAGATCACCTCCCAACACTCCTTTTGATGCAGCCCAGGATACGGTTGGCTTTCCGGGCTGCAAGCACACACTGCCAGCTCATGTTCATTTTTTCATCTACCAATAATCCCAAGTTCTTTTCTTCAGGGCTGCTCTGAATCTCTTCCCTGCCCAACCTGTAGCTGTACCTGGGGTTGCTCCAACCCAAGTGTAGGACCTTGCACTCAGCACGTTTAAACTTCATGAGGTTGGCATCAGCCCACCTCACAAGCATGTCAAGGTCCATCTGGATGGCATTCCTTCCCTCCAACATATCAACTGAACCACACAGCTTAGTGTCATTGGAAAACTTGCTGAGGGTGCACTCAATCCCACTCTCCATGTCACTGACAATGATATGGAACAAGACCAGTCCCAACACCAATCCCTGGGAGACACCAATAGTTACTGATCTCCAGCTGGACATTGAGCCATTGAGCACAACTATTTGCATGCGACCATTCAACCAGTTCTTTATACATTGAGTGGTCCACCTATCAAATTGATATCTCTCCAATTTAGAGACAAGGATGTCACATGTGACAGTGTCAAATGCTTTGTACAAATCCAGGTAGATGACATCAATTGCTCTACCTGTGTCATGGTTTAAGGCCCTCACACCATGCAGTTTTGCTCTCTCACTCACTCCTCCCTCTTTTTTAACTCAGTCCCAGGAGATAGGGAAGAGAATCGAAAGAATGCAACTCCCACACGTTAAGATAAGAACAGTTTAGTAAGCAAGGTATAACACAAGTCACTACTGGTACCACCAGTAATAGTAATGACAAGGCAAATGCAAGGAAAAAATGCAGCAGCTCATCAACTAATTTCTACCCAGCCCAACCAAGCAGTGAACCCCCATCACTTCCTACTAAATTTGACCATGCAGTGCCTCCCCCCCTCCTCTTTTCCGGGTCTCTCTTTCCCTTTCTACTTCCTGGGCATGATGTGCTGTGTGGTATGGAATACCTCGTTGGTCTGTTTGGGTCAGGTGTTCTGTCTCTGCTTCCTTCCGTTTCCTTCCGGCTTCCTCCCAGCTTCCCCTCCTCCCTGGCATAGCATGAGGCTCAGAAACTCCTTGGCCAGTCTAGACATTCTAAGCCATAACTATAAACATTGGTGTTATCAGCACTGTTCCCAAGCCGAAAATTAAAAACACTGTTCTGCACCAGCTACTACGAAAAAAGAGAAAAATGACTGCTGCTGCTGAATTCATGACACCCTGTCCATTAGTTCCATAGCTCCATCATAGAAGGCCACCAGATTGGTCTGGCAGGATTTCCCCCTATGCTCTTTTGCATTTAATTCAGTATATTCTCCCCCTCCACAAATCAAAAAAGTAGAATCTTAAAATCATAGAATAGTGTTGGTCTAAATGGACCTTTAAAGATCATTTGTTCAACCTCACTGCAATGAACAATATTCAGTTAGATCAGGTTGTATCAGTATATATGTACTGTAGTAGTAATATTGTGCATGAAGGGTTAAAAAAATAGAGGCATTTCAACATTCATATCTTAAAATAAAAATTATAAGACCCTCAGGATACTAATACAGAAATATATGAAAATATAATTTCCAGAAGTGTATGGTAATAAAAACTTGGCCTGTCCAAACTCAATTAATTATTTAAAAAGTATGTATATGTGAAGTGCTTAAGTAATGAAAGTTAGTCATAAATATTAAACTGCTGTGCTTATGAAATATGACCTAAATTATGTCCAAATGTTAACAAGAATGCCTTATACTTGACAAAACAATGAAGCCTATAAATATTTCAGAAGTAAGTATCTGACAGCTGGAACCTGAAAAGACATGTCCTGTTCTTTGTTTTAATCTGACACTGCAACCTTCAGGCCTATGCTTTTCGAGCTTAATATGAATAAAGAGCTTTCTATCCAAAACCAGTATCAAAGCTGATAGAAGATTCCCTTTAGAGTTTGTTGTCAGGTAAATGCAGGTTTCCTTATCAAAATCATGGGGCAAGAAATTCAAAGCACATAAGCAGTGGCTCAATTCACCCTTGTGCTGAGTGTCTTCTGCGTGTTTTTTATCTTTATCAGGAATAAAGTTCATAGGAAGTTCACAGCATGCTGGCTTCCTATTCTCTTCAAGAGGGAATTAAGTGGTTTTCCTCAGGAGGTGCTGAGCATCTGTTACAATAATATCTTGGAAAATTACTTGCCAAGAAAGAAAAAAACATTCTAATACACTTGAAGATAACTATTAACATTATAATCTTAATTAGAACAACTAACAATGGAGGAAAAAATGGAGGAAAAAAAGAAGCAATCGCTCATAAATTTTACACTTAACTTTTAATGTTGCAAATTGGAAGACAAAGTGTCTTAGAATTATAATCTATGTTTTGTCCTTTTAATGTTATTTTAAGTAAAGTCAGAGTAAGTAGAAGAAGCTAATATGACCTATTTAGAGCAGAAAGAAAAGAGAGAGAACCGAAGACATCAGCTGAAGACTCCTGCTATGACTTTGGGTAAGATCTTTTCCTACAATTCCTCCTAAAAAAAATTTGAAATATGGGAAAAGTCTTCTGGAATGTCTGAGAACTGTGAGACTTCTGTATCTATTGTTGTGTGACTGAGGTGACACTATAAAAGGACAAGGTTTTCAGTAATGCTAGAGAAATAGTTTACATGGAGAAATAAATAATAAAGTTCAAAGTAATAGTGCTATATTTACATTAAGAGAAACATTCAGAGCTTTCACAGGTTTTTGAATGCTTCAGTTTAGGGAGAAAGTCTCAGCTTTACAGTAGTCAGTGATCCATTCTGTCACTTATGACAATAAAGCCAGAATTTCACCCAAGGAGTACAGAACAGGTAGAATATTATGTGTATTCTGCCAAAAGGTTATTTTCAAAGACTTAAACTTCCTTTTTTTTCTCTCTTCGTAATGGTTCTCACAGACCCTGCAGCATATATATTTGGGTGTAAAAGCTCTCTAAAAGATGCTGCTTTCCTCTGTGGAAATACCATCCTTAATTGCTTTATGAAAGGCCTGTAGGGCTTCCACCTCTATTCACCTGGGCCTCCCACTACCAAAAAATAGTTCTTTGATCTGTACAGTTCTCTTACTGCATTATAATGAGCTTGTAAAAGCATTTTTTCTTCTCCCACTCCCCCTCCACCCTGCCACTCTTTTCCGTCTTAACTGAAAGTTTTATTAGCTTTTCTTCTGTAACCTCCTTTTCAGTAGTACTGTTCATGTCTTAGCCAAATGGAGCTCCTGCAGCTCTCATATCACAGTAATGTTGAAGAGATTTCCAAGAACTTCCTGTTGTGAGCAGAGAGGGTCATAAAATAGAATCATAGAACAGTTACGGTTGGAAAGGACCTTAAGATCATCTAGTTCCAACTCCCCTGCAAGGGGCAGAGACACCTGCTGCTAAACCATGCCACCCAAGGCTATATCCAACCCGGCCTTGAACACTGCCAGCAATGGAGCATTCACAACTTCCCTGG
>JASSUY010028735.1:0-78367 GCA_032466535.1 Forpus xanthops | reverse complement strand
AAACTTCCCCTGTTTAAGTTTGAACCCATTACACCTTGTCCTATCACTACAGTCCCTAATGAATAGTCCATGCCCTGCACCCCTATAGCCCCCCTTCAGATCCTGGAAGGCTGCTATGAGGTCTCCATGCAGCCTTCTCTTCTCCAGGCTGAGCAGCCCCAACTTTCTCACCCTATATATATTTTATCAGATATATATATATATATATATATATATATATATATATATAATGACGGTTCATGACAAAAAAATGTGGTGGGAAACAAAACTTTTGAAAGGTAGAACACCATTTAATTCAAGTTACTAAAGCCAAGTATTAAATAGATAGTGCATGGCCACCACCTTTTCTGTGTGAAGGAGGCTTTATGGATTTACAACCACTGGTATCAATGAAATGTTGGAATATTTTACAAATAAGAAAACACTAGTGACTAGCAACCAAGGCAATAAGAGGTTGCAGGGATAGATAGCTAAAACTCCCCATCACATGCAGCTGGATGCTTGCCTCTTGAGCATCACAGTGAAATGATGCTAACGACATAGACTGCTGTGTTTGGTATCACAACTCCAGATCAAAAAGAAGCCCCTACTTGTGAATTGAACAACTGTGTGGATTTGAAACAAATACTTCAAGTTTTCTTTTCAAGAAGGTTAGTTAATTTTAGGAATAGATGGCAGCTGCCAAGAACAATGAAGTAGATATTGCATATGTGCTGTCATGGTAAATACTGAGAAAGGGAGAGGAAAACGCAGTTCAAGCAGAGGACTGTGCATGCGATGCTGGCTGGCTCAGAGCTTGTTTCTTCCGTGCCACAGCCATGCGCAAGGCCTGAAGAATCATGTTCTCGTTGTTCATGATGTTGTAATCAGTAAGCTTCAGGAGCTTGTTGAAATCTTCTGCTTTCAGCGAGACCTCTCTCGTTGAGTATGGAGAGCAGAAACTAGAGATATCAACCTTGCCCAATTCCATTTCAGCAGCACTACGTGTCATGCCTGTCAAGGGGAGCAAAAAAAAGGTGCTTACATTATCCTAGGAAATTACAGTACTCTGATAGATTACGTGAAGAATAATTTAGAGAGATCGCAAATGCAATTGCTGGGAAGATAAGTGCAGTGCTATGATGTCTGAACAAGTTCTACTGCAATTGGGTCACTAAGCATCATACTATTGCAAACAGCACCTTCTACTGGTCAGCTCATGGCACGTCATTTTATATGTGCACGTGCTAAAGGCAACCTACAGATTGTCAAGTAGAATGCATACTAAAAGTAAAAGGAATAAAGATATATAGGACAGGAAGAAGCAGAATGTTAATAGTCTTGAAATCGTCTTGACAACAAAGCCTGTGTCTTAAATACCAGCCCAAAAATGACACAGTATTAGTTTGTGCATTATTGCCTTCATTTTCCAATATGTAACCAATACTTTAAAGAGCCCAAATAAAAAGCACAGTGGCCTTCCATAGAATGATTATATACTGGACAGGTAATTTTCCACTAAATCTGACCATCATAAAAATACATCATCTGAAAATTATGTTTCATTCTATATGATAAAGTAAACTTTTGGAGATCACAAAAAGAAATTAATTCCCATTCCTCTACTTGCAGAACTTGTTTCTTCTTTTACTAAATTGCATCAAGACTCAGACTAAAGTTATGACTGAGATTCGGCCCTATTTCAAAAACCCCTTTTGCTATGTATTCTCTAGCAGAAACAAGTGAACAAAGGATTTTTGTATTGGAGCATGGGAAAAAATGTCCAGGGTGTGAGAACATACACTGGGTCAATAAAATTAGATGGGTACTATTAACTTACCAGGTGCTACATATTTTTGGAAGGTGTCATTCACCAGTGGAAAATAAAGCAGCAGAGGAGCTCCTGGGGTATCTGCACCATCGAACATGTAGCACTCTTTCAGGTTCTTCTCATCGTCCTTCAGGCTAATGCTGGGAAACGGAATTCCCTGCTCCGAGAAGTATCTGCAAGCCTGCTTCAGGGGCTGGTCATGGCCCACCAGCAGCAGCATAAAGAATGGAAAAGATACCCAAGATCAGGCTGCTGCTGAAGCCCAGTATTTCAAGACAAGTTACACAAAATAGAGAGGTAGCACTGGACAGCTATCAATAATGTGAGCACCAGCAGCCACAAATATGCTTTTCTCTTCCCTGAGGAGCTATTTGGAAATAGGCCTTACAGGAAAACACCTAGTATCAAGAGGGTAAAGAGGGTCGAAATACATGCCAAGGCACATTTCTAAAATGGGAATATGATTTAGGAACAGAACAGATTAATTGAAAGCACGCTATAGAGCATCATTAATTAAATGAGAATGAAGTCAGAAAACTGTAGCTCTAAACAAAACTGAATTTTGAGTCCAAGAGAGTAAGATTCATAATCACATTATCTGTTTAAATAGCAGTAGTACTTGTGAGTTGACCTCAACAGATTTTAGCAAGGTTTTGAGACCAACATGTAACTTTGAATTTTAGAAATAATATGAGATTTCAAAACAAAATATGTTGGACCTCAAAATAGTACTTCTCAAAGTAGTAAAAGCATTCATCAAAAAGCTTATTTGCGATGATTAACATTATTGAATTACCTAACAAAACACTGAAGTACCACCTCAGTTTGTTTGAATTAAATATTTCCAGAAGACTTCAGAGTGAAAGAAAGAAATGTAGTTCAAGTTTTTCAGCTGCAGTACAGAGACAAATATTTGTCACGTGGCAGCACAATATAAGAGCATTGGAGTGTCTTTCACTTGAAAAAATGGCAGAACCTGAAGCAAAGAACTCCGTGTTTTCTGTGGTGCTGTTCAAGGACAGGTTTACAATTACAAGCCTATATTTGGAAGACTAAATCCATGTTTTTATGTGGTGAATACCACTTTCAAAATCTATATAATCATTTTAACAAAATGAGATTTCTGTGAGCATAGTAAATGCCTTTAAAATCTTTCTTCAAGCCCACTATTTAAGGAGAAAAATTCTATTTATTAGAAGAGATTAAAATAAAGATGAAGAAATTCTTCACTCACTAGGTTGTCCCTAAACAGCTAGAAAATCACATGTAAAATATATATTAAAAGCAAATTAAATTCAGCATCTGAATCACAAAGTTTTCCCAGCCATAGCTGTGCTATTAAATCTAATGTGTAATTGCAATAGAAGTTGCAGCTCAACAGTCAGGACTTTACTGTGCCATGCTGTATTTCATTGGTAAAGTGTTTAGGGCTATTTCAAAAGGATTTAAAGAAAACTAAAGATACTTTCCTCTCTTGGAATATTCTTTCTTCTTCTAAGGTTTGAAAACACCCTGTTACTAACTTCTGCTATGTTCATGTTTTACAGACAACTGTCTGAATATTATGGAAAACAGAGGGAAAAACATTACTAAACCAAGACAGTTTTCAGACTTCTCACCAAGGTCTGTGATCCACCAGTGTAACTTAAGTGTATGATGAGGTCCACTTTCCGCTCTGGTCTCAAAAGGGGTGGGCAGCTGGTTTCAAAGAAGAAAGCTGCATCTACCAGCTCCAGGTGCTCTGCATTGCCTCTCAGGTCATTAGGAGAAGTGTCTAGCAATGTGTCTAAAGAGGAAAAGATTCCGAATTATCAGCAAGCTTACAAAAATACATCTGGAAAACAAAAGGAAAGCAAATCTCCCTCCCATCCAGGATTTTCCCTTCTCTCTGGGGTAGCATGCAGCAATCCTAATGCTTCTTTTAGCCTCTCCACTTAAGTTTCATTGGTGCTCCCAAACCCATGGACTGCACCCACTCAGCTCTCCTCAAGATATTTAAATGGTCCTCACTAATTCATAGCTCTGTGCCTGCCCTGATGACCACTGAGGCACGTGGGTGGGAGTGCTATCCACACCTTTCCACTTCGCGAAATGTTCGTGCTGGATGTACTCGTTGTGCATCTGGAAGCCCCTCAGGAAGTTGTGGTACTTGGACACAGCAGGACGGTCTGTCAGGATATCCCGGAGAGTTGTGGAGAGGCCACTTGTAGGAGTGAACATGCATGTAGCCATCTCGTATGGCTTCTCAGGCAAGTCTGGTCGTTCCTCTAGAGATACATGGTATAAACGACATGTAACTGAATTATAACCACAGTTAAGAGGAGGCTAGGTGCAAAGAGGAGAAAGTGACAGCTCTCAGCATTTTGTTATTTTTCCCTACAATCTGCTGCGAGTTCTGGTCAATTTCTTGATGGAAATACAAACTTACTTTCATTTTGTAAATCCCAGTTGGCTCTGAGCCTTGTCCAAGCTAAGGCCAGATGGAGCCTTGAGCAACCTGGTCTAGTGGAAGGTGTCCCTGCCAGTGGCAGAGGGATTGAAACTAGATGAGCTTTAAGGTCCCTTCCAAGCCAAACCAGCCTATGATTCTATTCTATGATTCTATCTGACTAAAGGAGCATTTTTCTAATTTTCTTCATATTTTTCTCATTTTTTTCTCAGGACACATTAAAGTAATTCACTTTCCCATGCAAATAAACCCCAGGAAAAATAATTTTGTTTTTACATTTAAAGGAATTATTGCTTTTAGATACCATGTAGGTTAAATATGAAACTCAAAGCTTATTTTGAAAAGAATAGAAAAAAATTGATATTTTATTTTTAAAATAAATTATTTTTACTTTTTAAAAATTTTCTTTGATTTGATTTGTCTGTGAGTAGCTGAATTTAACAAAAACTTGAAAAATCCTCCTGTAAACCCAAACAGAAGAGTCTGGGTGTTTCTTCAAAAAAACTGAGATTTACCTATTTCAGCTACTTTGTCATGGGTCCATCTGTGCCAGAAGTCCTCTGAATTGTCAGCTGCATGCCAGGCATCCAAGAGGTTTTTGGAGAAGATACTACTCCACATTCCTAGTAAGTGGAGAGGTATAATAAGTTGTACTGACATAAACAATAGGAAGTTCTTTTTAAAATTGCCTCTGCTCCTTCCACAGCTCCTATTTTACTTTTTTCTGTTTCTATCCAACTTCCCCAGACATCAGTTTCAGCAGTAGAGCTGACTCAGAAGGCAGAATTATTTGAGAAGAAATTTCAAAGTATTTTCCATTCTACCATGTTTTATCTGGAACTTTTTTTAATTTTACATCATCGTTTTCCTTTTTTCATTTCCCTTTTCATTTGATAAAGAAACATTTTCAGCCAGCTCCTTCTCTGATTCCCCTCTTTCTTGCCCTATTTATTTCATCTTACCATTTCCATCAGCTTCCAACAAAGTGTTGTAAATCTCCAATTTTCAGAGGTTTTGAAAGCTATAGGAAATGGTGGTGCTTCACAAACACTCACAAAGCTATACAACTTTATTGTCGTTTTAGTTTCATTTTTTCTTACTCCAAATGATAAAACCACCTTTGCGGGTGAATGAGTCTCAGGAGACATGCTGAATTTCAGTTGACTGACCCAGTACTTCTGCTGCCGCAAGCAGAACAACAGGTTTCTAGGGACTAATTTCTAGCACCATTAGTGTTTGTATGAAAATGTTGTCACTCTCCCAGGCTGGTGAGTCACCTTGCATGAAGCAGATCCGGGACTCAGGGAGCTTCTTCATCAGGCGACCCATGAAGAACTCGCTGCCAAAATCCTCTGCACGAATGAAGGCACCGTACTTCAGGAAGCCCACCTCATATGGTGTGAACTCTACCCACTCTGCCAACATAAGCACCAGCAACGTTAGCTCTTCTACTAAAACCAGCCAAGTTTCCAGACATGGAATAAGCCTTTCATGGGGCAGCCCTCGCAGACAAACTGGCTTAGCACATGCCCTGAGCAAATCCTACTGAGAGCCACCACTGAATCAGCTATCAGCCTACAGGTTTATGAAAGAACAGTGTCAGGGCTAAAGGAAAATTTAAATTCTTTCTCTCTATCTAGCAAGTAGGGTAGCAATCTGTGCCCTAACTAAAACACAGATAGATTGATTTCTATTAGTTACTGCCCTTAGCCAACTGTGAAAAACACACATTAAGCAAACTTCAAGCTCCAGTGAAACACTTTCTGTAAGAATTCATAACATTTCTGAGACATTATCATGGATCTATATTGTGTTATTAGTCTGAAGTTAATGTCTGAACATGCACACTTACATGCCAGAAGATCTTACAAAATACTGAACCTCTGCTGTCTATTCTGCGGCTGCCCAATTACTCTTTACACCTCTGAACAGGACTTCTCCTGGCTTGGAGTGAGAATTTAAAACAATTCACCATTATTTACAGCACCTCGATGCTGTATCTCCCCAGGTAAAAACATAGCTCTTTTCCAGAATGGAAACATTACCTCTAAAATCTTTGGTTGCAACTTTATCCTTGACATTGAGGGCAAGGTAGATGGGCAATGGGTTCTGACCCTGATTCACTGCCTGGCGTTGATCAGAAAGTCTGTGGTGACATTTCTGGGTTTGGAAAAAAAAATCAATACATTATCTGATAAGCAATTCCTTGAAGACATCAGCTTGTAAATCTAAATATGGGATACAATTTTCCTGAATTTCCTCCTAAATCTTTTCCACATGCTTGAATAACAGAGGGCAAGAAAATCATGGGAACAGGAATAATTGCTGTTAAGATAGGCAGCCATGTTTCACATTCAATATACAATGGCAGTAATGAGCTGCTTCACGTGCTAATCTAACTTTGCATTGCTAAATATAAATGAAAAATATGGCAGGTCTGGGTAATTCAGCTGTTATCACATACTTCATCTGTTAAACATATGAGTTCTTCAAGGCATCATGTTAATGGCCTTTCTTAGTCAAGATTTTTTTTTTAAAATCATATTGAAAGTTAAGATCCATGGAAGAAAAATCCATGAGCTGTCCAATATTAATAACTTATCTTGTATATGAAATGGAGGTTTCAATTGCACTACAGAAAAATTAAACTTTAGCAAATTTTACTATGTAACGCTGAGGCCAGAAATACAATACGAAAGATGCTATGAAATTACGGTGTATGATTTTACCTGTTTCACCTGGACAAAATAGAAACCATATTTACAGGTTTTTAAAATAAAATGGCTATTTCTCCAGCTATCCTCAGTCTGCTGTCTAATACGGAAAGTTTTGCTTGTATCATTACAACAATTAGCTGAAAGGCACCTGCAAAATCAAAGTTTCTATACCAAAAACATCTCAGGAGCTCTGGATCTGTATACTTTCTCATCACTGTAACACAAATTGCAGTAACTACATATGTGGTACATCTTCAGTACATTCAAGGTATGACTACAGCTACTGTAAGTATCTCAGCAATGAAGACATTAGAGCATCAGCCCATAAAAACCACCCAAGAACCTAAAAAATTTCTTGGACAGCTATAATGTTAATTAGCATGCTGGTTAT
This sequence comes from Forpus xanthops, assembly GCA_032466535.1. Classification (NCBI taxonomy): domain Eukaryota; kingdom Metazoa; phylum Chordata; class Aves; order Psittaciformes; family Psittacidae; genus Forpus; species Forpus xanthops. The sequence goes on along the minus strand of JASSUY010028735.1, from coordinate 71,000 downwards.
GTTAGAGCTGGTCTGAGTATTTCTATGTTACATTCAACCACGCTTTAGGCTCCAATGTAGATATACACTATGTCTGCAAGTTATTAATGTAAATAAGTGGTGCATCTTCCTAGGGTTTTAATTTCTTATAAATGACATAAAGTCACAAACTTTATGAGAAGAAATCTGTATAGACATTACCCCATCATTTAGCATGGCTTCGATCATGAGTCCCCACAGATCAATAAAAGATGTTTTATGTCCTGCTTGGGTCCTTTGGCTCAGCTCTCTGTAATAATTCCTCAGACTTCTCAAGCAAAAAGCTCCCATCTTACACTTGGCTGCTTGCTTCCGAGCTTCAATAATTATTTCTCCAAGATCCTTACGTGACCAATCAGCATCTTCATACAGTTTTGTCATTGTCCTGCAGGCAGAAAATACAGTGGATAGTGGGAAGAAATGAAGATGTTCTTGAAACTCAGAACTTTGCAGACTTTTGGGCACTTACTGTTTTATCTTTAGGTTACTCTTTGAGCTCATTTTGAACAGAAACAACGCTAAAGTCAACAAGATCTGGGACCCAGTACAAGCAGCTACACCAGCTGTCTATGCTGTTTCTGCCCAACAGTAAGTAACCATAAAGGATCATTTTGCATAGGATTAAGGATGGTTGCACTTCCAATAAAGTGTCTTTTGGGGAGAGGTAAGTCACTTCAATTACACCAAATGTATGATGCGTAATAGCCCTTTCATGGGTGACCTTGACATTCACAGACAAAGCCGGAAGTAATAACTCAAGAGATCCCTTTTACCATTGTTGAGAGGTAAAACCCTAGACAAAGCATGGGTTTTGCTTAACACCACAAGATCCAAATATCAAAATGATTCCTCACCATGTTGTGCCAGAGGAGCCACTGATGTATGAAACACAATCCAGAACACGCAACTTTTGAAGACCCAAAATGCTTCCATACATGCCCGTAAGTGCTCTTATCCCACATCCTGCTGTGGTCACAGCAACTATAGGCACCTGTTCAACATAGAAAAGAGTAAAAAGCAGAGGTTGAGAAATGGCATTAAAACACATCCACGTCAAAAGATGACAGATGTGCAGAAGCAACATTCAGACTCTAGTAACACATAAATTAGAGATAGAACAACTTGCTCTGTAAGTTATAAATAATACAGGTTGCTGGATATCCCTGTGAGGTATAATAGAAAATCTTGGCACCTCAAGAAGGATTTTTTTAAGAAACATGGACCAAACCCATTGGTTTGAAGTTCCTTCAAATGATCCACTTGAAAGCCAGGTGGAAATAGAGACTTCACTCATCCAGACAGACTGTTGTGCTCTCCAGCTGAGATCACCCTGGTTGCAAACAGTGCCCTGGAGCTGCTGACTGAGGTTCTCACACATTGCTCAGATTGAGGTGAGAAATCACTCCTCATCTCCAGGCTTGAGGGAGAGAGTAAAGTACTCCAGTAGTTCCATTCCTAGTTACCTCATGCTCTTGCAGATCTTCCTCCAGATGAAGCACACTTTTCAGCGCAGCAGCAACCACCTTCCTCCGGTTTTGCAGGAAATTCTGCTCATCAGTGCACAGGTCAAACCCCAGGCGGGCATCTAGGTTTCTTGTCCTGTAAAACAGACCCTGAGTCCTGAGACCAGGGCACAAATATTGTTATATTATTATTTACCATGGTCAACTACATCTATGCTTGTGTGTGCTTACAGACCGGTTTGTGTAAATGAGAAACAGCACAGACAGGCCTCTGCTAATTGCTGCAGCTAATAACAAGAATGCAAAAGGGAAGGCAGAGCAGGACATGACATACCATCCTGCTATGGTAACAAGGTACCTGCAACACATTTCTGGTTTTATTTTCTCATGTAATTAATTTTTGCTGCCATTTGTGCTTATAAGTAGATAACCAGTCAACAGGCACTGTAGTTTAGGGACACAGCTACCATGCCTTTGTGTTATTTTGGTTTCATAATACAGTAATCTGATTTCTTTGTGGAGCTGCTCTCTCCATCTGTGGACATAACAGTGCACACAAATTGAGATCTACTTATTGAGCTGCACTAACAGCTTGAAAACTTGGAGGAAAGGGTACCCATGATTTGACTCTCCGTCACTGAAAAAGGAGAACCTGGCATACAAAAGCCTGCAACCAAAGACAAACACACCTCTGCTTACAACTGAGCCTGCCTGGACCTCTGCTGATTTCAAACGAGCTTTGTGTAGGTGCAAATGTCTCCCAGTTACCGGATCAGGTCTTGCTGGAGACATACTTACCATTCACTTGCCTTTGTGTACAAGTCAATTGTCCTGTCCTGAAAATCGTAATACAAACAGTGTAAGCATGCTCAGGTCATTAATCCTGCAACTTCCTCCCCCATTTCCTCTATGAGCTGAGTTTCACTGTCTTTGCAGTCAGCAACGCAGCTGGAGAATCTGCCAGCCATGGTCTGGGCTGTGAGAGACATAATGAGCTCCAGTAGTCTGAGCCATTCTCCCAAGTCAGGTGGGCTTAGAGCCCCTCATTTTTTCATAGCTGAACACCTAATTCAATCTTCACTTTCTGGGAATGTTGTTGAAATCTGGACATCTAAACCACAGGCATATGGATGTTCCTTTTTATCCTCTGATTCAAGCTCTCCCTTCACAAATATAAGTCTTAATAGTCATATCCATTACTGTTAGTTTGCATATTATTCTGGTGAACATGTTAGATATGTCCTGAGGAAATTAGTTTAAATTCACAATAGGGTTGGTCAGCATGACTAGAACTACATGCAGAACAAATAATGCATAGTTGCAGAGCAACTGTCATTCACACCTTAGACTGTAGCATTTGTCATTTCTGAAAGGAACTTAATCACTGAGCTGTACGACTTGTCACCCACCAGACTAAATATGTCAGTCAACAGTCAGTCCATATGTTGGGCTGGTTTTTATTAAGAAAGACTTGCTCTCACCTCTGCTACTGTTATTTTCTCTTGTATAGGAAGTGAGTTCAGAGCTAGAGTCACAGATTCATTCATATCCCTTTCATTTTGACTTGAGATGGACTGGAAAAAAAGGGTAAAAAAAAAGTAATGACAGTTAACATTACACAAAAATGGGGAAAAAGGGGGTAAAAGCAGTCACTCGCACCTCACTCATATGTGGACTTACCAATTCCATGCATACACACATCTGCACACACACTTAGGTCTTAGAGGCCCCCAAAGAAATACACATCAAAGAACCAGCTACACATTAATGGTAATCACATACCCGGCTGAGCCGTCTCCGCCGTGGTAGAGCCAAGGTGAGCGCAGAGTGATTATACTTGATGTAGTGGAACCTGGCCGGGGAGGTCGGGCAGAGGCAAGAGCTCAGCGTGTGGATCTGGGTTCCTTCATATGACCCATCCACAGTTAATGCAAATTTTCTCTCTGAAGCAAAGGAGTTTCAAATTCAAGTTCTTCAAAAAAGGTGGATATTTTTTTGGCACAGTAATGTAATATAGGTTTTTCCTAAGTAATTACTTCATTTTGATACCCAAATTATTAGATAAATAAATGTGCACTTACCCCAGTCTTTAGGTTTCAGCTTTAGAGCTCATGTACAGAACATCTTACATATCACCTACTGCTACAGTTGCACTGTACTTCCATATACACTCTAGCTGCTCTGTCTACCACCCTATTTATTAGAAAATGATTCACAGTTGAAAACACTTTTGAGGAAAAAAGCCCTCTCTCTCTTGAAAACCTGAAATATTCAAAGTACCTCAGCAATAAGGCAGTATGTGGTACCAAAACATTATTCTGGTATAATAATAAGGTATTTTGAAAATGTCAGACTTTTGAGAGAAAATGTTTTGATAGCAGAGGACAGTTCTCTTTGGAACCAGAAAAAATTCATTCCTTCCATCATGTTTCTCTTTACTTCAACATGTAATATTTCTTTTGAAATTTCTCATACCTACAAAAATAGTGTCTGGTGGTTTTTGGCTTTTGTACAATAAACCTCAGCTATGTGTTTTCAAGTAACTGAAAAACAGTCTTCATATAGAACGAAGTCAACACAGGTTTGAGGTGAAAAATACTCTGCAAATCCACACACTCAAAAGTATATAATCATCCTTCAAAAGATTTATCCCACTCAAGCATTTTCAGCCATATCTAGCACACTTCTTCACTGAGTTCAACTTGAGTTCAACTGGATCATCCATGTGCTGAAGCAGTTTGCTGGGGCCATCACAAAAGTCAGAATGAGCTTAAAAATTGCATAGGAGATACACAGGTCCAGAAGTACAGACTCAACATGATATTGATGCACTGCTTAAAATGTGCAACGAATGTCTTTGGAAATATATGTCATGTCATGTCTTACTTGTTAAACTGAAAGAAATTTTAAGAAGTTAAAACTATAAAAGTGGCCCAGTCCTAATTCTATTTTCTATGTCTCTGAATCCAGAAATAACTAGACTTAGCTCCAGTTTAAACTCAAAAAATAAAATAATCAATTCCTGCACAAATACTTCAGAATATTACAAGCATCTGACGCAATCATAGAGCAAAGTATTCTGGGGGGAATCCAGACCACATGCTCATCACACCATGTTCTATAATAAACTATTTTTTACGAACTACAGCCTTCTCCATAGGCCACTGGCATCGGTGAGATTTTGTCTTGCATCCTAAATAACTTCAAACCTGGGTGTTCAAGCGTAAACACTGAGCATTTTGCCATAAAGAGGCATGCAGATTTGTTCTGTAAGTCAGTGAAAGGCTCACCTGTACTGTCCTTCCTCAGCCTCCCACCATTCACCTGCACATCCAAGCAGGAAACTTCACGGGACTGTAAAAGACAACCAGGGCAAGAGAAAAAGGTGTTTGCTGATAGCATAGCTCTGCCTCAGCTGGTCACTCAGTCATATGCAGGATGCAAGGGCTTGGGACATACACCTCAGGGGAGAGATGGTGCCTAATAAACCCTCTACTAGGTCTAGGGAGGTGGCACTGGGCTTCCGCATGGGAAATCACAGTTCCTGTGGAGATGAGGAAAGAGGAGGCATCTGCTCACACACAGCTTGAGAAGCAGCCCCAAAGGGCCTTGGGGAGGACTGGCTGCAGGGCAAGACTCCCTGGGCCGGATGCTTAGCCAGGCTTTCCCTGGCAGATCCCAGAGGGATGTCTGAGCCCAGCTTGGATTGGGCAGAGATGAGCACTGGTGACAGCCACAGCTTTTGCAGCTGCAGCCCCTCCCAGCGTGAGTCACTTGCAGGGATCATGTGGAAAAGCCAGTGCTCACACCAGCTTTAGCCTGCCCCTTGGCCAATGCCTTCATGTCACTGTGTGGAACAACTACCTGGAACCTTTAATACTAGCTTTGCAATAAGCCTTGCTATACGGCATGGAAAGGATTATGAAATAAAAATTACCACTAAAACTCCATTAGTAACAATGTTTTCAGGAGGATCCGGACTAAAAGACAAAATAGAAAGCAATCAGTTCAAAACCAGCACTCTCTTTTATCTATTTGTTTGAGGTTCTTTACCTTGCTTTAATCATAAATTCATTACCCCGAAAAATCCATCTTTGAGCAGGCTGCATGGGCAAACAGTAGCAGAAATTCTAGCTGAACATTCAATCCAGTTTGCCTCTTACAGGCTTCAGGCTGAAATTTCTACTGTTTATGGAGATTTTCTGAATGGAAGAGCTCCTTACCTATCAAACACGATCATTTTCTGACACACTGAAGCAAATTAACACAGGGATGGTATAATTACACTATTGCCCCATATTGCTCTGTTTAAAGCTGGGGAACAGAGCTGAAAAGCTGGTGAATTCATCCAGCATCCCATAACAACAAAAAAAAAAAAAAAGGAAAAAATATTACAATTTACCTTTAAACTCAGCAGCAGCACTAGAACTGATGTATATGCCCATTCTCTCCATTAACTGTGCAGTCAGCACAGAAACACAGTAAAATTTAATCTATTCCCGCAACTAATTCAAATCTCAAGTATCATTATCCCCACATTGTTAGGACAAAGCAAGCACCTGGGATCTCACAGTGAGGAGTAACAGTGGTTTGAAACTTTAAACAACTTGCTTTGCAGGATGCCCCTTCTAGCCTGGTGAGCAGCAGCCATGAGGGACAACTCTATGCTCCCATCAACATCTGCGCTAGATTCATCATGTGTTTGGATGCGTGGTGTAACCACACACGCATCATGCACAGTCATGCACCCATTCTTCATGAAATGCCTTGCACAAGCATCTCCTAAACACTCAGAGGTCCCCTCTATTCTATTCACCCAGTGGCAGTGTTAGGGGGCTGCAAATATAAACAGATGTTTTGTGTCAGCAACGCAGTGTTTCTGGCTTACATTTCTGTTGATCACCTATTTGACCTTACACACCTGCTCTCCATTGTGAATTCAACCTCCAGCTCCTCTTTTCCCTGCAAAAGAAAATGAAGGCTGTCACTGCAGGTTGGTTCTCTTGTGATCAGAGATCCCCCAAGGGAATCTGTGCTCCTCAGGGCTCTCTCTATAAACTAGTGTTCACCTAGTTACTGCACATGCAGCAGATTTCATTTTCTTCACATTGTAGATGTCATATTTCTAGTGTTCCATGCTTCTAACATCATAACCATTAGTTTAGACCTTGCAAGACAAATGTAATACATAATCCAGAGCCTCTTGGCAGAGGCTCCCCCTTTCTACAGGCATAGGTTGACCCTTCACTGTTTCACAGGAGAGCCACAATTCCCCTTTCACTTCCCCTCCCACTAGTTCTCACAGTCCCCACTGATCCTCAGCAAGAGCAAGGCTGGATTTCTCTGATGCATCCAAATCACCCTGCCCCTCTCCCATCCTTCAACCACAGTCTGTTCAGGTGTGCCTGGCAATGCATGAACATGGTGGCACACTTGACCATATGAAGCCCAGGATGTTCTGGAGTGTGTGCTTTGGTTTGGTGAAGTCTGCACGCATAGACTCATTGTGTACTCAGACTTCATCTTTTGTAATTGCCTCCCCCTGAGATTTTCTCCCTTCTTGGTAGGTTTTGTGCATTATCTTGTTGCCCTCCTCGACTGAACACTAGGAAAAGTTTCAAGACTAGGCTGGGCAGGGCCTTGAGCAATCTGGTTTAGTGTGAGGCATCCTGCCCATAGGAGAGGGTTGGAACTAGTTGATGTTATAGTTCTTCAAGGCCAGGTTGGACAGAGCCTTGGGTGGCAGGGTTTAGTGAGAGGTGTTCCTGCCCATGGCAGGGGGATTGGAACTGGGTGATCTTAAGGTCCTTTCCAACCTTAACTATTCTATGATTCTGATTTTTGCCACCTCTAACTACTCTGTGATACTGTGAAAATACAGCATGAAGGGCCAGACTTTCTAAAACAGGTATCCAACACTGCCTTACGTATTCTGGGCCTTAAAACTTCAGTATAAAGTTGTCTCAATCACATGAAATCGAGACCTGCTGAAACTCTATTCTTTTAATAGTTCAGCTATGTTAGCTATGTTATCTTCATTTTCCAGATAAGCTGAGTATCACATTGGGTTTGGGGTTTAGGACTGCAGAACATAACAGACAGCTCAGAAACACCAGCTCCAACTGCAAAACTACTGGGATAAACTCTTGATATTTTGACATCAAGGGTAGCAAGCAATCAAGTCTAATAACACTGGCTATATCTGTCTGCAGGAGCAGAACCCAGAACCTGCTGTAATTACTAAAGTAATACTTGACATCAACCACTGAAACTTATGGACACACTTGAGTGGCTAAATGGATATTAAGAAAGGCTTGTATATGGAACACATGAAAGAAAAGCTGAGATAGCCACATTGTCATGTGACCAGATCCCCTTAGCTTTGTCCTTAAATTTTATCCATACCTGTGGATTCAGCTGGAAAGATAGCTGAATGTTTTCTCCAAGCTGGATTTTGGAGACATCAAAGAAAACAGTGAGGAGATGGTCATCTTCAGTTGTGTTGTCCTCATCACAAACTTTAAGCTCCAAAATGTTCTAGGATCAAAAAAACAAATAAGCAAACATAAACATGCTACAGATACTTCGTTTTAGCTGAAGGAACTTGGGAAAGAAGTTCAAAAATGAAAATAATAGACTTTCTGCAGTTGCACCTTACAGACACTATTGGCTACGAAGACAGATACAGACTTTTCCAACCATGAAAAGCTAAATATCTACAATAAAAAAAGTGTGAATACTTCATCAGGGAACTCAGAAAGACCTGCAGAGTGGAAGGGTTATATGGTAGTTTAATAGCTGGTAAGAATACTCTTGATATGGATAGCCATGAACTTACCTTAACCTGGCTCTGAATTGTGAAGTGAAAGGTTTCATTCCATGTTGGGTTCTTGTTGTTCTGGACTGTCTTGGTGCGGAAATGCTGAACAGAAGCTGTTGGCAGACTCAGACTCACATAGCAATCAGACTGGGTAACTGTTGAAGAGGGAGAAAGTGAAAGCAACAGATGAGTCAAACATACCTAGTACCCCACAAGGCATTGACTTTTGAAGCATAGAACATAGGACAGTATGCAGAATGTGGGCAAAGATGCCAGTTAAGGTACCTTAAAGCTAATTCTAGACAACAGGATTCTTTTACTTTAGTGTAAGCCCAGTAGTTTGATATGATTGAGAACTACTTCTTTAAAGTGCTTGAAAAAAAACAATAAGCATTCAAAATACACAGTTACATTCCAGTCATTTTCAAAGAGATACATAGTCATTGTCTATTTATATCAGAGCCAATTCACATCAGACTTCAAAGGGCTTCCAAAGGTAGACATAAACATGCCTTAATGTTTCTGGGGTAGCTCTGGCTGTAAGTTCACTCGTGTCTGCTTTCTGGAGCATTCTTTCTTTTTGGCTGCCAGTGCAGGGTAGGCAGGAGCTCATTGAGCAGAAGGCTCCCATGAAGCTCCATTGCTGTCACAGAAACCAGATCTTCCAGCAGATTAATCTCAGTCTGCTTTCTTCCCTTTTGTAAAGTTAAGGAACATGCACACCATAAAGCTCAACAACAGAGATTTTGAAGGAAAAAATCAATAAAAATGCCTTTCAAAAATAAAAAAAAAACCCTAATTCTCTGTGGAGGTAAATTGCCCTTAATCCTCTGTGAAATGGGTTAAATTAAGCACATATAAGAAAAGCACTGAAATGCTGAACAGTTTTATGGTGCAACATGTACTTTGAGAATGTCCCGAGGCAATTTTTTAACCAGTAAAGTTGTACAAAAAATGTTGCTTAATGTCACTATTTTCACCTTTATCTCAGTGCCTCAGCCAGAGTGGTAAAGGTTTTTGCAACACTGCATGTACAAGTGAAAGCTTGTCCCTGCTTCCCAGCACAGAGTGAGTTGATGTTGTTTCTTTGCACAAGATTGCATTGCTTTGCTGTTTCAATTAGAGGCATGCTCAGATCATAACATTCATCTATTAATTTTAATGTTTCCAGATGTAGGGAGGGCAGCTTTAATGTTTTTATTTTCCTTTCTCAGCTGAAGAGGCCAGTCGCATAGTTTGCCTTCCCAGCTGAGCTCCATCATATGTGATGGATGTTCAGAGCCAAAGCTGTGATGTGAAACAGTGGTTAGCAGGAGTGTGCAGGGCTACATCATTAACAAGCACTTTCATTCTGAGGTCATAACAATCTGCTCCAAATATGTTTTGTCATCATTATTAAGAAATAAAAGACAAATGTGAATCATGAGATTAAGAATCCTGTGAACCCACACTCAAAAGTCAGGGATGATCACCCTACAGAACAAGATCTGTTAGTTAGGGATGACAGCCTACTCTAGTGCCATAGACAGCATGGGGGAGCATTGCTCATAAATGCCAATCCCATCATTAGCATTGTAGTTCCTCTATTTGTAACGCCACCTACTCAAGCATTCTTGCCATTGCATAGCAGACACACCTTCATCTGCGTAGACTTGTGTCTTGTTCCCCTCAGTTTTACTGGTAGACCTGGCTTTGGGAAACAGAATAATCAACTTGGCCCTTCCTTGCAGTGATGTGTAACTGAAGAATTAACAAAGCCAGACTTTATTTTTTCCCCTAACAACTCCCCTGAGACATAAGTCATTTTTGTTAGAGTAACTGAATGAAAAAAGAGTTACTTTGATGAAGGTAGTTGTGGCATACACAAAGATATATAAATTCTAACAAAAATATCAAAACACATAGAAATGACCTGAGCTTCTAACAGTCCTAACAGCTCCTTGACTTCTGTGTACATACAGGAAATATACATGTAAAAATATTTTTTGGCCCTTGGGAAATCCAGATTGATATTACCACAGACTGCTGTCAGCTCTTGTCCCCACTAGGAAGGTCAGAAATGGCCAAATGCACGTCTGTGAGTGATCCAAAGTTCATGTCACTGACATTTCCAAATAGCAATACATGCACTGACTTTGTCTGTTGCAAAAAGCAACATATTATTTCAAAACTATATCCACTTTTTTTCTGTTGATGATCACTCTGCTTTTGCACTGTATCATATCCCTGTAAGAAATAACTACTTAGACAGCAGAGTCCCAATCTCATTTAGACCTCTGACTTAAGCTGTGGTACTTCTGACACCACCACTAAGCAAGCGTGGCTCCCTCTTCCCATCTGCAAAATGTATTTGGTGATGCCTTTTGCACTTCAGAGGTATCCACTAAAACCTAATTACCCTTTGTTCATTACATGTTTTCCAGGTGTTGTGAGGAGGCACTTAGAACACCCACGAACCTTTTTTACGTATCTCAGATACCTCAGGACCTCACTCTGCCCACCCAGATCCAGGTGTGAGAACTGGCACTCCACAGCACATCCTGTGCCCAAGCAGGTTGGTCACACTACAATATGCCATTGCCTTGTATCAAGTGCTTTTCCGCATATACATACAAGGTTCCCATTGCCAGTCACATGCAAGTAAATCATCATTACCCTGGTACGTAAGCCTAACCACCACCTAACTACAGCAATTATGCTCAAACATGATACACACCGCAGAGTTTCACAGCAGGGACCTGTCATGTCCCTCCCCCCGACCATGACACGTGAGCAGCCGTCAAACATGCTCGGGGTGGCAGCCATGGTTATCACTGTGGGGCAATATCCTGCCAAATGCAGGTGTGGCAGCAGGTGTTTATGAAAGCATGGTCTCTTCGTCCAGTTCTTACACTAAGTTTCTAATTATCTTCCAGGATAATAGCAGGACTGGATTGTAATTGTGCTGTACCATTAGAAAGCATTACAGCAGCGTGACCCATGCTGAAAAAATACCATGCTGTATCCCAAAATGCAGAGCTCAAGTTAGAATCTTGTTCTTGTTCAAGCTAAAAATCTTGTTCTTGGCTCAAGCTAACATCTCACCTGCCTCACAGGCAGCTCAAATTCAAACAGGACTAAATGAAAATGGTTTCATTTTAATTCTACCCCTTTTTGATGCTAGCAGAAGCAACCTCCAGACCACGTGTAACCTGGCCAGAAACCTGGATGTCTTTCACCTCTTGGACTGCATTTAAGTGCTCACATCAAGACTATTTCTAGGGGCTAGATTTTCTTCATGATTGTTAGGGTATAGTTATTATTGTGCTGAAAGGATCTGAACCAAGAATGTGTCTCAGACCGTTTGCACATATCATTTGCTTCATCATGTCTCTGTGCACACAGACCCATCCATGTTACAAATCATAAACTATCACCTTCAGTTGAGAAAAATGTTTTTCATCTTCCTCCAACACTGGAGCTGAGCAGAGATCTGGCTGAGGGTGGGTGGACAGTCAGAAATTGCTCTTTTCTAGGGTGGTGAATATTAGATAATTTTGATCACTGGAACTTTTAATATTCTTTAAAAAAAATAAAAAAATCTATTAAAAATTTCATTTAAATAAAAAAGATGTTTAATTTTAAAGAAATTAAAACATCTCCCTTCTCAAGGCCTGTCACAAACTGAGAATTCATTCAGTTCTGGGAGATCATAGAATCACAGAATCATAGAATAGTTAGGGTTGGAAAGGACCTTAAGATCATCTAGTTCCAACCCCCCTGCTATGGGCAGGGACACATCACACTAAACCATGTCACCCAAGGCTATGTCCAACCCAGCCTTGAACACCACCAGCATTCACAACTTCCCTGGGCAATCAGTTCCTGCTTCCAGGACATTCAACATTTATCCTAAAATGGCTAAACTGCAGTAAAAACCTTTCACACTCTCCCACCACACCCTTCACGCTGGCTGGAACACCCTCAAAGAATCTCTACAACAGTATCAACAGTCTAATTTACATCCCTGTTTAAAACTTCTATTTGCTGAGATTTGGCTAAATAACCTTACTTCCTTCCCCTTCCCCTTTCCCCCCCCCCCCCATTTTCTCCCTTTATCAGTCCACATCCTCTTATTTTATAATGAGATTTCAAGCAGCACCTAGAACAATAGTCTGTTGGTGAGTAACTGCAACTGCTTAAAAGGGGAAGTAAGCAATAAATAATGATGAAACAATAACAACAGTGCAACAGAGCACCAGAGGAAGCTTGCTGGTTACTGCTGGTACTGGATCGTAGTACCTCAAACAATACTGCTTCTTTTGAGGATCTCAAAAGCTTAACCATGAACTGCTACTGCAATGCTGCAAAATATGGGTTTCAATAAAAATTTGAAACATACTTAATCATTTTATAGCATATTGTACCCAAAATAATATATGCCTTATATTAAAAAAGACTGAACATGGAATTTTCCAAAATGAAGGAGCTTAATATAAAAGAAAAGCTTTGAACATATATTTTTCTTATAAATAAAAATCTGAAGAATATTTTTAACTCTACATCTGTCAAAGGTCTATTTAGCCCAGGACCCACAGGCAGTGGATCTTTTGGATGTTTTCAGGCAGCAGTGATTGCGGACTTAAAACTCCTCAGATCGGTGCCTGCATGCAGTTGCCTGTTTTAACCTTTTTGTTTAAACCTTTGCAGTCTGTTTTGATTTCTTTGCCATTTGTTAACTCCAGTTAATGATTATATTTTTCTCCAGTATCTTGTTCTTTAGCTATTTTATCTTTTTTGAGGAAAGGTCTTTGGTCCTCTTAGAGATGAACACCAGTACCAAAGGAGAATACGGCCCACATTTAGTGATGGGTGTTGAAGGAAGAGTAGAAGAGGGCAGGCATCATATAATGCTCTCTCAGCCTTCACTATTTAAGATTCAGAGACCTCCTAAACCAAAATTCACTGGATTTTTCTTCTATGAACTTGTTCATTCTCTACCTGGAACTCACAAACTGTTGGCACCAGTGATCTCCTGCCATGGGGATTTCCCAAGCTGAACCACATGCTGCAAAAAGACATGTCCTTCTGTTCTAGAGCTACAGTGATTGCCCAAGGACTGTGAGAGGCTGAGCTTAAAATCTGCAATATTCTGCAGAGAAAGCCATGTTCTTAAGGGTGGACTTTATTGGTACATATCCAAGTCTCACCCCATCAGGGAGTCAGGATATAGATGAGATACACACCCAAATCTGGGAGCTGATGGGGATGTAGATGTGATCAGTGGGAAGGGGGAATGTGAAGAACACAAACAAGACCCTAGATTCAAAGGTCGTATTAATGCTATCAGTTATGCATCAGTGCACAAATGGAAATTAGTGTTATAATTTACGCACTGTGGAGTCGGTGGGAAGAAGGGACAACACAGTGCAAGGGTGCATTAAAAAGATTCAGGATTTGAGAAGCAGAATGAAAATTTTCTTAGATAAAAATACAATCTTATGCACTGAACTTCCATTTGAGGTGTTGTATTATGTATTCCATGGGAGATATTAGTGAAGCTTTGAGAGTCTACTGCTAGGGATCAATTTTCCCAACTCCATTACCTGGAAAATTAAGCAGATAGACCACTAATGAAGTTAACTTGCAGCAGAAGGTTGAGAAATCTAAACACTAGGTAAATACTAAACAAAGTGAACCAAAAACTCAACAGAAACCTAGTGCAAGAAGTGATCATGACAGGGGAAAATAACAAAATGGAATTGACTTCAGAAACAAAAGGATGGGCACAATTGACAACAGAGAGGTTGAGCTGAATTAAATTGTTACAAATCTGTAAAATGCATGAGAAATAGGAGACACCTCCCAGCCTGTTCTATCTAGAAAAGTTTGCAGGAAAAGAAAATTGACAAAAACAGCTGTGAAAAGGAAGAATGAGGAAAAATAGAGGAAAATGGTACTGTTAAGAAGTCTACATCACTGGTGACTGCGGTACACATGCTCATGGGTTTCCTAAGGCTGTGTCAAGCTAATCTCTAGGGAACTGTTAATACAAATGAAACAAAAATATTCTCCCAATTTTACACACAAGCCAGCAAAATTTTGTACAAGTGGTGTATTTTTTATTATAAATTTCCCGTTTTTCTGCCTCAGTGAAACTCTCATACAGTTACCAACATGTAATTTGGACTTTCACATTGCTGGTGAGTTTAACCAGAGGTTAAATTAATTTATTAAAATATTTGAAATATAGGATTATTTTTTTATGATCAAGAGTGTCTCATCAAAATACGTGACTTTTACAAGTCTGGCTGCATAGAAAAGTCCTGAAATGGTTTAAAAGTCAATCTTTCTGATAAACGCAATGGCAAATCTTCAACTCAGCAAAATCAAACATTACTGGAATTAAGAGGTTGTCACTAAAACACAGATCCAGCAATCAAGCATAAGCAAGGCAGTATGATTCTATGATTTTCTTTTCCTACATGATGAAAGTACCCAACAAGCAAAGCATTCACTTTTTGCAACTGCTAGTTTTGGTGGGTTTGTGCAAATTTTCCCCTCAATATTGTGACTGATACTGCATTTCAAACAGATGATGGCTGATAATGCTGGCAGTGAACGTCTGCTGCTCTGCTTGGAAGTCAACATCCAGAATATGCTTTACAGTGTAAGACAAAAGAGTCTGTCTTGAAAGCCTGTGCAGTGGCTTTACTACTGCTCCAGGCCCCCTGACATGCTCCAAAAGCACCTTTGTTATTCAAATTGCTCCTTTAAGGAGCTTTACAGGCTGGGGGGATGTGTCTTGGACTACAAAGCAGAAATGCCTGAGCATTTCAATACATGTCCCTTGCCATAGAAACTTTCAGGCGTAGGGAAGAACAGCGTCAAAACATAGGAAACACCCTTCAGAATATAAGCAGTTTCAAGACATGACATAAATAGAAAGCATTAACCTAGATAAGAAAAAGCTGGAGAGGAAGTTTGGTAAGCTCATTATCAGGCAAATGGCTTAACAAAACACAGTTTTGTGGGGAGGTATCTAAAGGCTGTAGTTTGCCACACCTTTTTCTTTCAGTTCAGAGTGCATGTTTGTAACTTCAATTAGGTTTTAGCTGCAACAAGGGATTTGACTTCAGCCTATAACTGAGCTTCAAACCTCCTTTCTATGCTTTAAGTGTAGTCCAGTAGGAAGGTTCATACAGACACTTCTTCCCCATACCTTCAGCACCAACAAAGCATCTTACTTCTCTTCAATAAAAGTTGGAGTAAGAAACTCTTCACGTACCTTTGTTACCTAAAGAAACTACAACAGAACTCAAACAAACCACTTTGGAAAGGCTTAAAAAATGTCTTGTCTTACATCACTTTAGCTGAAGAAATTAACCTTGTCTGGTTCCTAGGGAAAATTGCTAGATCCAGACCTTCTTATTTGTATAAATGAATGAATGTAAGACAACGAGCCATCTCCTTAGAGTGGAGGAGACTGTCATTCACAGATGTTTTTTCTTGTGCTTTGCAGTTCAGATATTTATGGAGCATTAATAAATTTGTACGTAACTCTCATTCCTGGGCATTTTCTAAAAGCAATAAAGAACAGAAAGAGCTGACACTGTCAGGCCCCAACTAAGTTTTGAAACATGGCTGTTCCTAAGGCTGAATCAAATTTGACAGTCCATGAGTAATGTCAAGTATGCAGTCCTGAGCTCACATAAAAGATTCTGCAATAGGCCCAGAGAGGAGCAGGGTGGACATTACTGTAAGGAACCATAGAAAGAAGAGCCCCATCTAAACTTCTTACAGCTGTGGATAAAAATACCTTTCTTTGAAGATTCATATGTGAAACATTTTATGCATTCTGTGCAATCATCTGAACTACAACCCGTGGCTAGACTTCAAATTTTCACTGGAAAAGATTAAAGAATAAACAATATCTTTCACCTACGCTATCTCATCTTCAGCATGCTGCAGTTACGCATCTTGTCTCTCTTCTTCTATAAATACTCGCCAGTGTTTGTGACACTTGGTTATATTCCAAATAGTTTTAAAAGCATGTTGATGCTGCAGGTTTATAGCAAAGATACTCACACAAATCTGCTTTCCTGGCATTTTTCATCCTTATGATTTTTACGGTGAGCAGGTTGCATGGAGAGGGTTCGGTCTGTTGAACAGCATATAAAAGGTGTGGGGTTAGCATGAAGGGAGAAAGAACAGAAACAGAGTCAGAGACAGCATTGAATTAAGTGTTTCAGTTCCAACAATCCAAGAGGTTTCTGAACGAAAGATCTTTCTTTTGCACTGTCTTTCCCCTCATCCTAGGTTTGCAGCCATGTGTGGCCAGAGAGCCAAAATGTATGTTCCACCACAAACTAAACATCTGATGTCCTCCATTTTCCACTCTGAAGAAACTTGTGGTAATTCTTGACCTGAAGTGTCTGACTCTTGCAACTCAACAAGAAGTGTATGATAGTGAGCCTTGCAGTGTTATTAATACAGCTGACACACACACATATCTTGGTCTGTGCAAATTCAAAGGATGCTAAATATATTCACTGTATTTCACAACAAATAGCAGATCATCTAGCAGGGCAGGAACTAGTAACAATATCATGGTGTAATGATGCTGCTTGTCAGCTGGTTTATAGCTATATCACTACATCGTTATGTTTGATGTAGAGCTGTGCTGGCTTTCAGAAAATGGGGACCTGAAAAATGTCTTCCAGAGACCTATTCCAAATTTGTCAGGAGGGGGAAGTGAAAGCAAGAACCCTATAATTATTTCTCTCTGAGTAATTCAGCTCATCCAATCTCCCCATTTGCAAAAGTCCCAGGGAAGTATCAATGGAAATCTTGGGAAACCACCTAGCCATAAGTGGCTATCAAACCTGCCAGGAAGCTGGTTTGATTTTGTCATTCCCTCCCATTCTAAGCAAGGATCAGACAAATATGATGTTTAATCAAAAGTACGGGGGCTACAGCTGAGGTACCTTGTTCCCTAGATAATTGTCTCTTTTAAAGGAATAAAAGGAGGAAAACCTGCACATTTAATGGTCTAAATAAAAAAAAAAAATAGAAAAAGAACAAAACCAACAAAAACAAACAGAAAAAAATAGAAAGAAAAATAAACCACCCCACCAACAACCAAGAGGAGCAAAAGAGAAAGAGCAAAACTGCACAGTGATGCAACAATTCATGCATTCTACCTATAGAGCAGGGAATATCACTGCAACAGATACATAGGTCAGTGTATAGCAGTGTGCCACCATTCATTCCCTTAGCCCCAAAACACCCACAAATTTTAAAAGAGCTGTATTTAATACATCACATAATATTAGTTTCCTGTCTTTCCCAATGAACTCACTGACATTAGTGACACATCCTTATTTTCCCTCAGCAGGTTATTTTGCCTAGCCCAGTTGAATGGAAGTGAAGAACAACAGCAATGTATAAAAAGATGACACTTTTTTTTTTTAAATTAGGAATTTTCAAAGTATTTAAATTACTGCAGCATTAGAATCCTTTCATTCCTCAAGGCCAAAACACCAAGTAGGCACAAAACCCAAGCAGAAGCCTCACTTTTCTCTCAGCTTTGCTGCTGAAGAAATCTCAGAGCTGAAAGTACAGGAGGCAGAACACCACATCCTACAGTAGGTCCCCCCTGCCGTCAAGGAGCAGTCTACACAACTCATCACAGAGCCTTCCTTTTCCTTTCCTTACCTGGCTTTTACTGAAGAACAAACCCATGGTGGTCTTTTCTGCGTCTGAACCAGGTGTAAAATGTGCAGTGGGTGGGTTCAGAGGAGTCTCAGCCAGGCAACTTCTTGTGCTTTAAACTGCCAGGAGCAGCAGGCAGATGTGTTAGTGCCTGACTCAGAGCCGCCTCACCCCAACACCACTGCTTGAGCAATCCCAACTCCTCCTCCTGCCCAGGAGGTGAGTGTGTGCTGCGCACCTGCACCAAGGCACAGACACCCAGGCTCCAGCGCTGCAAAAACATGGGTTTTGCAGCTGCTTTGAGGAGCACATCAAGACCTGAAAGGGATTCCCCTTCACAGTTACGGGCACTGAGAAAGTATTTTATACTTCAAAGCAGCCCCAGCACTTGTTGAGGAGGCCACAGTGCCATTGTTCAGTGGAGGGCTGTCAATCTCCAGCTCCCTGTATGGAGGTGGCTGATGCCAGCCAGGGTCCATCTGGCTGTCCTGGAGTGAGCAACAAAAGTTTCTTTGAACAAGGACATCCAAACAAACTGATGTGAGTACAAAAGACTTTCTGAAGCCTATTATTGCTCATAGGAAACAGGTGGATCTTTGTTTAAAGACACATCTGAAAGATTGATTCTTAATCCCCATCTCACCTTTATTTTGCTCAATACAGGCAGTAAGCTTTCAGCCAAGCAGCTATTGGTGACATATACTGCATGAAACAATACCCAAATCACCTGTTGAAACTATGAGTTTCCCTTGTAAAGGTAAAGGTTTAAAGGCTCACTCACTTCTAAAAAAGATTTGTCACTTTTTGCATCTGAATTAAGGTGCTTCAATGAATGATCTCCAAGAAGATATATTTGGGAGGGTGAAATTTATGTTGAAATTCATGTTAATTGTTCTTTATGTTCTCACATATTCTTCATGTCCTCAAGTTTATAAAGTTTAACTGCTCAGAGCACTGCACATCATGTGAGGCAGTCACTGTTTCAGTGAGGTAGTATATGAACTGAGCATATTAGGAAAAAGTAGGAGGGCTTTTCTGGTTAAAAAATATATAATCCTTGTTATTATGAAACTTAACAGAAAAAACAACTTCAAAATAATCTCATTTCACTTTGCAATGAATAATGACCTGATGATAAAAAAAAAAAAAAATAAAAAAAAAAATAAAATAGAAAGAAAAAATAAAACCCACTATTGGTGCCATGATTAAAAAAATAAAAAATAAATTGAAATATTGGGGGTGCTACAGCAAAGAGCTGCAGAACAATCCTGAGAATAGGAGGAACTTCCTCAAAGAGGGAAAGGCACATTTTGCACCAGCTAAGAGGACACAGTGCAGAGATAACCTGAGGCTGACTTGGGATGCAGCACATGTATGTCAGTAATTTGTCATGGATAGAAGACGGGCTAATTAGCCCCAATAAAAACCAGGGTTAATCAGGCTTAGGCTGTGTCACGTACTTATCTGGCTTTTTTCTGTTCAGTTGTTGAGTAAGTTTCTCCTGTAAAACAGACCAAAACTTCTTCCATCCCACTCTGTCTCATGGCAAAAAAAAGTCTTAGAAACCATGCAAGTAACAATAGAGGTATCTCTGGACAAGACCCAGAGGGATCCCGTGAGCTGATATCCTAAATCCCAGTTACTGCTGCCCCACATATGAAGTGATAAAAATCTAGCTTTAAACATGCATTACTGTACCTGAAAAAAAGGTTACATGTGCCCTTTCAAGTACTTCAGGTACATGAACAAAATGAACATACTCGTAGGTGAAAAACATGGCCCACTCCTCCTCTTCCACCATCTGAATTGCTCTAAGATGCACCACCAGCTGTTTTTTTCCATAGGAGAGACTCTTTTTCTCCCATCCATTTCCTAGAACTTCATTCCATAGAAACAAACTCGCCACTTCTGAGCATAATCAAAATACCCCCGATCTTAACACCAATTCTTTCCTGTGTATCATTCTGAAGTTCATTGCATTAGTCAGAGCTTTTTATTATGAAAAGGAAAATAATCCTAAGCATTTTCTGAGCTGCTGTGACCAATCTCCTCATGTATCATATACTACTTCCCATCTTCTGAAACCCTGGAGAAATTGCAAGGCCATCTTCCAAGGACAGTCAAGGCACAGGCATATGAGTGGAACAGGACTGTCAGTAGCAACTCTAAGAGAATATGAAAGTTGGGCAACATGACAACTACTTAGGCTGAATATAGGTGGTTCTGTGAGCAGCAGCTCAGAGGACTCATTTGATCATCTGAAACAAAGATGACTAAATTCAGAGGTATTTTTTATTGATGGTGAAAACTGTATAGACTTTTACAACACTGATAATAACTTAACAAACATATTTTCAAAGTTTTGTGAAGAAAGCTAGTTAAATAAAAACCTCATAAGTGCACAGACACTGTAATCAGCAATTGCAGCCTTCAATAATTAGGATAAGCAAGACCAACACAATGGATTAGCTATTTACCAGAGAAATTCCAGTTCAATGGGTTGCTGTTCTGCCAGACAGAAAAAAAAAACATTAAAATGTGAATCAAAGCAGCATTTATATGTTCCACATATTTCATTATCTTACAGAAAGTTGTTTTAATTTATAAGGAATATATATTCGTCGATTGGTAATGTAGCAAGGTAACAAAACAAAACATGAATCTGTTGCTTCAAAGTTTGTTTTGTAGTAAAGCACTGGTAAATTCCAATCTGCTCATCTGAACAGTCATGTAAATAAGGTGAATTGGAGTCCAGCACATCCTCAGGATCATGTGATATCTACTGCAGGTACCACTGGCAAGCATCAGACATCTCGATCTTACCAGATAACAAAAAAAAACAAGAAATATCACATGGAGATTTGAAGCTAGTGGGCAGTGACTAATAATTCCGTTGTTTCCTTCGTGCCACTGCCAAGCGCAAGGCTTGAATAATCAACTTCTCATTATTCAGGACATTGTAATCAGTTAGTTTCACCAGTTTGTCAAAATTCTCTTCACTGAAGCACACCTCCCTGGTAGTAAATGGGGAAAGGATGGTGGAAACATCAACTTTGCCTTCAGCCATCTCTTCAGGACTCCTTTCCACACCTGAGGGACAAAAAATAGGAGATGCACCGATAAGGTTTTATTACAGTAAATGGCTTAAAGTAGTCATTTAAGTCTTTATCGATAGAAAAGGGAGATTTGGAGGGAAAGATACAATTTGCCAGAGGGACATCTGTACCGCCATATTCTCCAGCCTCTGGATCAAGTCTCTGTCCAAAAATGATGTAAACCTAAACAGCTGGGAATGACAACAACATTTGTTATCAGCAGCAGTACTTGTAGACCACTCCTTGGGCAACATAAAGTCTTGGTTACTCAAACTCGAAAAGTAGAAGCAAAAGGAAAGAAAGATAGTCTTGTACTGGATGAAATAATGACCATTTCACTGAAAGTTCAGGAGAAATTAGGGCATTCAGAGGATGTACTTCCTATTAAAGCCAAAAATCTCTCTTCACTCAGTCCCCAGTTTGGGAGATTATTTTTAAATATGTCAACAAAACCCAGATGAATCACTACCATCAAAATGTCCAAAAGGTTTTGACTCCATCTTTGTTTGTAAGCATTGATGCATAACAAGTTCATGTCTGGAGAGTAGAAGAATTTGTGTTGAGGACCTATCACTCATGTTGCTTGTACTTTGGGAGTTTTGCTTTCATACTATCTCTAAAAAGTCCTGTGGAGTATATGCCTATTTTCACCTCAAATGTATTAGGAGAACTTCTGGAATTCTCACAGTTCAGACATACTGACACAGATCAGAGGTGTTTTTGTCAGTGATGAAATTCATAATACCAGCACTGGAAAGAAGGTCAGGGACGACAGTGAGACGTTAGATATAAAATGGATACACTAGGCAAGCAACTTTATATTAAAACCACTAGCCAGAGATGACTCACCAGGAGCTTTGTATTTCTTGAAGGTGTCATTCACTAGGGGGAAAAAAAGCACTGTTGGAGCTTGTGGACTGTCAGCATCTTCAAACACATAGCACTCCTTCAAATTTTCCCTGTCTTCTTCACTTATCTCAATTTTGGGAAATGGAATTCCTTGCCCCGAGATGTACTTTGCAATCTGGTCCAGAGGCTGGATGAATGAATAAAATAAATTAATTTAACATGAAGAATCAAAACTCAAAAATATCAAGAGACCTGGATTTTTTGAACTCCAGCATCTAACATGGGTATTATAAAGTTTAGATCTTCCTTTGGAAAGATACCAATTTTCACATGGAAACAGCTGTAGTTATATTAGACATTGCAATTTATATTATTTTCTTCATTGATTTAGGCAAAACAAGAAAACAATCACTTTTTTGAGCTTGCAAGTGGAGCCAAAAGCCACAGAACTGATCTTATTATTCTAATGAAACAGGTTTAGAGGGAGAAGGTAAAGAATATGCAAGACAGGAAAAGGAAGATATTAGTTCAGATTATTCTGTATCATCTTGACTTCTTATTTACCACTTTCCTAATCTTTCTGTCCTCTGCAGTTTGTGATGTTTGACTATGACTCCCTATTACCAAATACATTTATCAACGTACCTTATGACCTCATGAAAGAAAAACATTTTTAACAGCTATATTTAAAGTCCATGTTTATTTTATATTATTCTCATTATATATGCAACACAAATATTATTTTTCTTTATGAATCAGGTCAAGCATCAGCCCATATATTTCCCTAAAACTGATGAGATAAAGAGGCCCAGAGACATATAGGTTTTCCCATTTATTATGTTGAAATACTGTGAGGACTTTCCTTTGCCTCTGTAACTTGCTCAGTTCAAGGATAACCAAAATCAGTATCAGAGCTCAGTTAACTCTTTAAAAACTGTTGGATCCACCGCAGTGAAGATCTTGATGATTTTAAAATGCCTGTATCCAATACAGTCTTATAATAACCTCCTTAGCTACTGGGAGATAACTGAAATTCCAGTTTCTGAAGGGGCCTATAGGGGCTCTGGGGAGGTCTCTTCATGAGGGACTGTACTGAGAGGACAAGGGATAACAGGTGCAAACTTAAACAGGGAATGTTTAGATTGGATATGAGGAAGAAATTCTTTACTGTAAGGGTGGTGAGGAACTGGAATGGGTTGCCCAGGGAAGTTGTGGGTGCTCCATCACTGGTGGTGTTCAAGGGTGGGTTGGACATAGCCTTGGGTGACATGGTTTAGTGGGAGGTGCCCCTGCCCATGGCAGCGGGTTGGAACTAAATGATCTTAAGGTCCTTTCCAACCCTAACTATTCTATGATTCTATGAAATCACCTAATACTCTAAATAACAAAGCTGATAATAATCATATAATTCCTACTGTGGTACAAAAAGCTAGTTGGTTTAACTAACGAGTGCTAGAGACCAAAAGAAAACAATCCCAGATGCCATGGCTTATCTTACCAGTGTCTGGGACCCTCCACTGTAATTTAAATGCAGGAGGACATCAACCTCCCTCTTCGATCTCAAAAGTGGTGGGTAGCTTGTGTTGATGAAAAAGCCAGTATCAACCAGGGAGAGCTCATCATCTGCTGTTTCCATCAGTTTATTTGGGAAGGAGTCTATCACTGTGTCTGCAACACAAATATTTGTCATTATAACAAATAAAAAACCACAATTGACTGCTCTGCAGAAAATTACTGAGGGAAGAATGGGGAAATTTTTTCCCCCCATTTTGCCTGCCTTCCTTTGGCTGACTAGCAGCACTGATTTATAGAAGTGACACACAGCTTTTCTGTCATTCCTTCCGGGACACTCCAAGCAGCTTTGGCTAAACTCACCTTGCCCACTGGAACACAGTGCCCAGACAATCAAGATCAATTTCACTCCTCAATCCCACCCCCAAAAATGAAGCACTGTTCAAATCTGGCTTCCATGACTTCCATTTGTGGAAGGGAGAAGCAGGATTTCAGAAATCAGTGTTGTCTCTTCCTTCTTACTGAAAATCCTAAAGGAGTTCCCAAATCAAAACCTCTTTGAAATTTTACTAAAAATCAGGCTGCGTTACTGTGCCTTTCCATGTAGAAAATCCTTCACTCTCCAGGTACTTGCTATGCATCTGTAAGCCTCTGATAAAATTGGGATACTGTGCAATGGTTGGGCGTCCTGTTAAGACATCTCGCAAAGCCGAGGAGAGGGCACTTGAGGGAGTGAATAGACATGTGTCTACCTCATAGGGATTCATAGACAGAAAGGGTTCCTCCTCTGCAAGAAGGAAAGAAGTAGTTCAGAGTTAGGACAGGTTTCAGAAATTATCAGTATTTTTAAAAATGGAGGAACTAATGACCACAGTTGTCACCATCCCACACCCCACAGGTAAATCAAACATCGTTACAAGCCTTCAAGATCTATGCTACCAAATAAAACTCAGCATTATGCAGTGAATTAAATGACAGCTACCTGCAGGCAACAAGCTGCCAGGAAGTAAGTACCACCTCCCAATCTAGGCTTCCCCAGTGGATGCCCACCTCTATTGCAGTGTGTTGCTGGGGGGAGAGCCAAGTCCCAAAACATACAGGATAACACTGGCTGTTGAAGAGGACATCTTCAGAATGCATGTGAATATCACCCAGCTGCAAATATTAGCTAAGTTAGGAGGCCAGCCACACCAGGCTCCTTGTGCAATTAATAGCAAGAGTGAGCTTTCTGCACAGGCAGTTTAGGGAAGAGCCATTTTCTCTCCTGGCAGTGTTAGTGGCCAAGAAGGACGATATTCTAACTTAACAATCTTAAGATGTGTTCTTAATACAACATGATTTTTATATGTCTGCTGGAGAATTTTTGTGGCTATATGTCCTTCAGAAAAAGGCACAACTTTGCCAAAGTAGCACAGTTTAGTTCTAAATTGGGCAGAAAATTTTCTTAGTTGACATCTCTGCTTTGTTTTCCTCATTTCTTTCTCTGACTTCAACAGCATATCATCAAGCATTAGACCTCTGCACTGAAGGCGCAATACATACAACATGCAATATACACTGGTAGTTAAAAAAATGTTCCAAAGTCTCACCAATATCTTTTACTCTGTCTCTGGTCCATCTAGACCAGAAGTCCTCTGAATCAGTAGCCAAATTCCAGACATACATTGCATCTATGGAAAATATACTACTCCACATGCCTGTAATGTGAAAGAGAGAATAAAAACTGATTGGTGGAGTAGTCTTGGATGAATTTTAATTGATACGTACCTCAAGTCCTTCCCCTTGGATACTTCCTTTCTGTCTGTCTGGATATCTTTGTAGGCATACTGCCGAAGTATGTCCTTATTAACGCACAAACCATGTGCTCACTCACACCAGCTACCTCTCAAGTAGGCTGCCTTTCCCTCTAGGCAATAGTCACCTTGCATATAGCAGATCCGAGTCTCTGGGAGCCTCTTCACCATCCTTCCCATAAAAAATTCACTTCCAAAGTGTTCTGCAGGAATAGATGCTCCATATTTCAGGAGACTGACTTCATAAGGAGTGAACTCCAGCCACTCTACAGCAACAAATAGCCAGATCATGAAAAGGCAATAATATGTTAACTGTTGATAAACAGAAGACTATTAGAGAGTAGAAACAAATAATAAGACAGACATTGGGTTGTCCATCACATGCTGCTTATCAGCTATAGCTATATCTATATTGCCTGTAGTACTAATGTCATGAGATCCTTTCACGTCAAGGCAGAGTGGTCCCATACTGTGGCACAGCAATCTCTGGCAGAAGAACGCTGGTTTAAATGAAACCATAAGTACTCCCTGCAGTTAATCTTGCACAAAAATATGTATTTCTCATGTATAAATTGTTCTCTTTAGGGCAGCAGTGACACCAGCATTCACTTGGTGTGGCTCATATTAAGCAAATACTGTGAAAATTAATATTACAGGAAATAGTGATTTTCCTGACACTGGACCCAAAAATTCCACGTTTTCCCTTTTAATTATTCAAAATAAGACCACATGGAACCATCATATAAATTAGTTTCACTACAAGTTTTTTGTGAACAGGACAAATTGTGACTTTGGCATCTTCCACAGTGTAACTATATTTTCACTTCTGACAGTGTAGAGAACTCAAATTCTAAAGAATTAACATGTTTGGATTTTTTATTTTAAGTGTTAGTCACTATTATCTGACATTTTAAAGGGTTTGTTTTTTCAGTCAGAATGAAAGGTCTTTTACATTATTAAAGTTTATTACATGCATTCAGTCTTAGTTCAGATTCCTTAAATTATAAAGTTGTTAAGAAATCTAAATCACAACCATTACCTCTGAACGCCTGAGCACTATAGCTGGACTTGAGGTTGATGGCCACATAGACGGGCAACGGGTTCTGGCCATTATCCACTGCCTGCCGTTGGTCTGATAGTCTATGCTCATCTTTCTGGTTTTGATTAAAAATAGTTAATGGAATGAGGTGAAAAACAATTTGCACTTGAAATGATATAGCGTGAATTGCAGGTTTATCTAAGTTTTCCTGCCCATTCTCAGCTCACTGGATTGTTCAGAAATATCTGCCCTAGGATATTCCAAACTTGGCAAGTATCTCAAAAGAAGCTACACACTATATGGATTCTTGGATTTTGAGATAAGCAGAGGGGTTGATTGTAAATTGAGCAAAGGAAAAAAAACATTCCCAGGGAGAAACACATGGCTAAGTGAAAGCTAAGGGAATTTCCTTGGCTGAACTTTAGTGAACAGAGTAGATCATATTTTAAGATGCTCACAAACATATGCAAAAATACACTCTCTTGCACATGACAGTTTTAAACTTCCTTCAATAAACATAAACCAGAAGGAAACTACTTCAGTTATATTATTTTTAAAGTATCAAAATTTGTATCACACTTCCTAAAAATTAGATAACATATTTAGAGAATGTTTTTTCTGCTATTTGAATCTTTTACGCATGCAATCTATAAATAAGTTGCTTTACAAATGTGTATCTTCATTTATGCTAGTGAAGTCAGTTATTTCATATTTTTAAGTATCTCTTCTAGTCAGAATATTTAATGTCCAAAGGGATTAGTTTACATTTCAAAATATATTTTTTGTCAGGATTTTAGTTTCTGTAAGAAGACAGAACATGTTTGACTGCAGTGCCGCGACTATTTCAGCTCAAGGTCAGCCTCACTTTACAGCAGGAGTACTATTTTAATAATGATCTGAACACACAGAACTTAATCAACCACTAAACTATATTTGCATTAGCAGCACTGAATGGCATCCCAGGATTCATTTTCTTTTCCTTTGTAGCTATAGAAGTTCTCCATGTTTCTGGAAAAAAGAAGAGTAATACCTTATCATGTAGCATGGATTCAATGACAAGCCCCCAAAGGTCTATGAAAGAAGTGTTATGTCCTTCTTTAGCCCTTTCCATGAGGTCATTATAATAGTACTTCAGACAATCCAAACTAAAACAGCAGATCTTGGATTTGGTTACTTGCTTGCGAGCTTCCTTGATTGCATCCTCCAGATATTTTTGTGACCAATCAGCATCTTCATACAAGTTTGCCATTGTCCTGAAGAAGCATCAGAAGAAAATAATGAAAGAGTAGTAATGCTGTGGTTCGGCTTCAGAGAACCTTTGTGCAACCTCTTTACCTGTTTCTTAGTTCTTATGGGGTTTGCAACTGAAAATTTAATGCACCTAAACTGCTTATGTGAAGAGTGAACAAAACCTCCAAGCACTCCTGTTTTTGATAATAAAAGTGTACATGGACTCAATAATTATCTGAGAAATTCAAGAGATTTAAAAAAATACTAACGTCTGAAGCTATTAAATACAAAGGGTCCATAAGTCCTCAGAAAAACCATTTCTTGGAAGAGGGGAAGTATTCTAGGGAGCTCTCATCCTATGTTTGTTCTGAAGTACCTTCTAATGTCTTCTGCCAGCGAGAGAACTGGAAATGTCCTGGTATGGCCATTTTTAGTGTCTCCTTGAAATCATTATGCAAACAGGTACGCTTAGATTACCACATGCATAGAGAAGTTAAAAGAATTTTGGCAAATACTTATACAACCCTGCTGTAAATATTTGGAATAACATAAAAAAGCTGACACGGAATTTGTGCAAAACAAACTCCTCACTTCCAACCAGGTGTAAAGGAGTGGACCTATCTAGAAGCCGCTTGATTAAATAGTATTTATATCATCTGCTGTATGGCCACTGGGAGAGGACAGCACTTTATATTGACCAACCACAGCTGCAGTCTCTCCAGGGTCAGTAACTTGGCATCACTTGTTGGACTGTCTGTGACAGTATTAATTTCACTAGCCCCAAATACGTCTTTACCAGAAGCAGATGCACTCTAAATCCAAAATGGAAGTGAGAATAAACATCAAATGGCAGGCATAAATTCTTCTTCTCATCTTTCTTCAACTTCCAGTCTAAAGCTGAATTTGTTGGATTTAGTCTAAGATATAATTGATAAAATATTAATAGGGAATAGAGCATTTACATGAAAATATCAGGCATAAGCTGTGTCAATGTCGTAAAAAAGGCAGCTGATGAATGTGATGATTGATCTCTTATTCAGTGTGTTTAGTTTCTTTGCTCTAGGTGGACACAGGGGAGATTGTGTGAAAAATGGAAATACTGTTGTTTTACTGTGTCATATAAGCTGATGATGCTGTACAAAGTCAAAGGAATTGAGCAGAGAGTACAAACATAAACTTTGTTTGGGTCATTCTTACCATGTGGTACCTGATAAACCACCAATGTAGGAAATACAGTCTAACAGATTTAGTTTCTGGAGACCCAGCAGGCTGCCATACATTGCTGTCAGAGATCTGGTCCCTCCACCAGTAGTCGTGATGGCCACAACTGGCACCTGCACAACATAGCAAGGGAGGAGCGAAAGGTTGCATGTATTAGTGACAAGCAACCCTTCTTACTGCAGAAATCAGATAACAGGTTACAGGCATCGGTACAAGTAGTAACGTTACTTCATGCAAAAAGGATGTGGTTGTTGCAAAAGGCTTCTGTCGCCGCCACCTGACTGATGGGAGAGGGCAGTCTTGTGTCTTACCCACTCAGGTCTGGAGGGTGGGAGGCTGTTTACGTAATACATAATTGGAAATCAACCTCATCACCCTGGAATTCTTCTCAAAGTGTATTATTAGAAGCTGTCATAGAAAATACAGGATTTACCATGCCCGAGCAGATTAGGGATCCATGATTCTGCCTCTAACAATGACCAGCGTCTCAAAAGAATGTACAGTACCCTGTAATCAGCCAGACCCCACAATAGCCAAAGCCTTCCTGGCCTCAGGCCACTAATTACTTTATGTCCTGAAGCACAGTCATCAATAGGGCTTCCCTCATTCCAAGGTCCAAGTGTGATTGAAGAGACAGACAATACTTCTCTTAATCTTTTCCCAATCTAGTACAACCTTTGCTTCCGGCAGCATCTTGAGTTGTGTGGATGTTTACATGCCCTATGGAAAATGGCTATTTATACTTATCAAGTATGAGTTTCTGAATTTATCAATTAGAATAATAAACTAGAAGAATTTCAAAAAGTTACATCTTGTTTTTTACATTTTCTAACCTTTTTCCATTATGAATTGAAATTTTAATGTTAACTTATCCTTTTTTTTTTTTTTCAGTTCAAATAGAAGTCAAAAAGAAAGAGGGTATTTTTTTCTTCACAATTTTGAATTAAACAGTTGAATAAGAGATCCAGAGTAATTAAACCTTTTGAAAAAAAAAAAAAACAGTTTTGGTCTTGCCATTTTGCTATTACCACCTCAACCACTTTTCTATGGGTCAAAAAACTCAGACAGCCATAAGAAAATGTTCTTTCCAGCATTCTTGAAAATCTGACTTCCATATTAATGTATGGTCTGAAATCTGAAATAAGATTTTTTTTAAATCTGTACCCTATCCCCAGCACTTTTTCTTTTCATTTTCAGCTGCAGATTTTGCAGCTGGGATGTCTGTACTTCAACAATTTTCAACAACCCAGCCATGCATAAGCACTTACGAAGCTTACGGCTGAATTGTGAGGGCAGAAGCATGGGCTACAGTGATAAAGCTACACTTTGAATCAACTATTTCACCTGTACAATTCAACAATGCTGTGAGATTCGCTCTTCTTTCTCATCTTAACAGTTTTATTCTAGTCAGTTTTCCCAACAAAACACCTTTTCTGCTGCAGAAACCACCCAAAGTACTTTTATTCAGATGTTTGGGTGAAAGTTTTTGTTTTCTCCCCTGAAAATGCTTTGCAAATGCCAAGACCAGCACCTTGTCTTACCTTGTTACTGAGCTTAGGTACACTATTTCCCAGGTAAAAATCCTAGTTGTTCCATGTTTGGCAACTATAAATTTTTCTCCTGAGACCCATGGGCAATTTCACGAATGGGTTGAATTAAGGGCCTGTTGAGAAGTTTTGGGGCTACAAAGGCATCTATCCTGCCTTCTCTGCTCTGCTACATGAACCAGCTACTCCTTCTCTTGTTCATCTCTTGCCCTAGGTAACCAGGCCTGCCCCAAGAACATCAGGATTAATTAAGCTGTCTTCATTTGTGGTTTTGATTTGTAAGCCAGGCCCCCAATCCTATAGAGTTGCTACCAGGGACTGTATTGGCTTGCCTCATGCTCCTTCAGATCCTCCTCCAAATGAAGAATCTTTTTCAGAGCAGCAGCAACATATTTCTTCCTTTTCTGCAGGAAGTCCTGCTCTTCCATGCACAGCCCAAACCCCAAGCGCACATCCAGGTCTCCTGAGCTGGAATAGACAATGGGACAAGTCAATGCACATCATTTATAGCTGCTTTCAAGACCTGTAGGGCAGGTAGTCAGTAAATGTAACAAATCATCTGTAAAACATGCTGTATATTGAGCCAGGAACAGAAGAAAAAGGAGCATTTCTATTGCCAGTAAGGAGTAATAGTGAGGATGAAGAGGAGTTTCCAAGGTGCTTTAGATTTCTTGTTAACACAGGCACAAATACAAGGCACACAAGGGATGGAAAGATCACCAAAAGGGGTAATTGCAGTAATTATTTTTTCTGTATCCATTACGTGCCACTGTGACATTCTGGAAAACTCAAGTGATAACAGTATTTAAAGTGAAGGTCTAATGAGTTGCGTGATGGAGCTTGAACTGCAGAGCAGGCATCACTCGCTGCTCAGCCTGTCTTGTGAAGGCCTTTCACCTGTGTGCTGAACAGATTTCTAGATAAGCATTTACAAGCTTCATCCTGCAAATATATAAGAATATTCATAATTTTTTCCACATAGGCAGCCACAGTGAATTTTCTCCCTTTAGAAATGTGAAGCACAATCCAAAAAGTATGCAGAAAAATAAGCTACAAAAGCAATCAAATGGTAGTTAATGCTTTGTGTCTTGAACATAAATCAATGTTACTGGAAAGAGCGCTCAATATTGACCAAATCTTCTGTGTCATGTCACCCTCTGGTGGCTGCAGACTCTATCCTGAACATTACTTTCAATATTTTACAAACCAGAATGTTTCAAGGGTTAATGTTAGAAACTTCCGTTTTCCAGCAAATTTAGTACCTCATAGTGTAATTTTGAAAATAGAATTATGTCAACTGATTGACCTTATAAAACAAAGACCTTTTTTTAGCTACAGATTAAAATTTCTCTTGCTCCTTCTGTAAATCTATCCATCAGATTTGCATTTGAGTGTTTTGTTATGGGCTGGGATTGAAGAGGTAGCTCTGAATTTCATCTACACAAACTGCTTCCATGCTCTGAAAATCCACATTGCTTCCCTTCTGTATATCACCAGTAGTAGGGATGCTATGAACTGCTTTTAGCTGCACCATAAAACTTCATTGTCTTCAATTTTACCTATTACTTCTGCAAGTCTGTCGTGGGGGTGTTTGGCAGAGCTGTCAGTCTAGGTCTCAGGTCTCAGCTCCCACTCTGCTCAGTGAAGCAGGCAAAAGGGGCAGAAGTCAGGCAGCCCTATGTTTGGTTTGTGATTTTGCAAAGTTAAGGTAGAGTTTGTTTCAGCCATAATGCAGATTTAACTATTGGCATAAATGAGCAACAAAACTAATATGTGAGTAGTGCAGTTTTACTGGTGTCTAAGAATAGCAGTTATAAAATAGACTAATTTACTATGAAGAAACCTACCAAGGCTCATAAACTCGTATTGAACTGCATGCTCCTGTAACTGCAGTAGACTTGCACTTACCTCGAGCACCACATGAGTACAGGGCAAAGCACTCACGGGGCATGTGTTCTCCTCTCCACCTGTCATAGAAAAAAACCTAGATAACTAGTTTACAGTAATCCTGGATGATAAGAAAAAAGAAGCTATCTTACCATTTTCTTGCTGTCAAACACAAGTGAAAAGAATGGTCCTAGGAGTCCAGAAAATAAAGCTAATTACTACCAAGTTTTAAAACATTTCTTTCAGTAAGAGAGGAAGTTCTCAAATACTAGTTCATATGGCTGCGTATGTTATTTTGGTACAATTCACCAAAATCCCACTCCCTGCTCTGGAATCAAATTCTCTCTTATCTAACAGATTAGTGCCCCTCTGTTTGGGGCACTTAATGTACTACAAGCTTGCGTGCTGCACCAGCATATAATGTACACACTTAAAAGGAGCAACAAGAATGAGACAAGTCACGTTATTAAAAAAGAAATATATATAGTTGCAAACAAAAGCACTTTCAATAATTTTTAACTTATGATCAGAATTAAGTTTATATTCTGGGTATTATTATTATTATTATTACTAGTTCTAATGCTGCTACCACTACTAGCCATTCTGGAATTATCCCACTATCCCAAAAGTCATTTCTGAATACATGTGAATAATGGTCACTTCTGTTACTTGAAACCTCTTGATTCTAATCTTGGGATGCAGGTTTGCAATGATTTTCATGTTATTCTAATTATTGTTAACATCTCCTTCCTATAAAGTGAATAGGACAGTGTTAATTTTTTTAGTACTATCAATAAATAGCTGCTGACACACAGTGATTTTGTTAACTGGTAACTTATTTCTAGGACAACAAAACATTAAAACAACAAAATATTTATTTCAAAAGGTTCACAGCACTCACCTCTTCTACTGTTATTTCTTTCTGCAAAGGGAGTGAATTCAGAGGGAAAGAAAGGACCCCAGATTTCTCCGTTTCATTTTTATCTGCCAGCTGAAACAGTGTAAAAAGTGGTAAGGATGCGCACATGAGAGGTCTGTCATCTCTATTACTTATTATATTAAGAGGGCTAGTTCATTTCACTGGTTACTTATTTTTTTCTTCTGGTTTCATTAAGGTTAATGATAACATTCAAGAGGGGAATGTTTACCTCTTCTGGTAATATGATATCCAGTCTTGTCTGGTCATTTATGACACAGTGAAATACGATGACGTTGAGGCTGGGTTCAGAGTCCAGCAAAATCTTTTGGCTTCCTTCGTGGGATCCTTTCACTATAAATGTAAGCTCCTGGTCTAAACACAGTAATGGGGGAGGGTGAGGAAAGAGGGAGAAACAGAATTTTTACTATTCCAAGAAAACAGGCATAACTAATAAAATCCACATCTACTCTGAACACTTTCTGCCTGATTTTCTTGACACCATGGTAATGAAGTAGACTTCAGTGGCTGAAACAGGTATAAAACATCAGTTTGGCATTTTGGATTAATCACATTGAATAAGACAGTCATTTAGTTGGTGTCAGTCTGTTCTGATTTGTTGCATACATTTTATTATAAATTACGATAGTCATAGAATCATAGAATTGTTAGGGTTGGAAAGGAGTTTAAGATCTAGTCAAGTGATTCAAACCCCAAAATCTAGCAGTCTACCTGACATGTACCCTTATTGCTAAAACTAAAACCATGTGTCAACCTGAAGGCTGTGTACCTGGTGCAGAAAAGGCTTTACATTTACAGAGAGATTGCATGCTGTTCTCTTGCAAAATCAGGGCCAAGAAGCATATAATTTTAGTTCACTAGCCTTTTGTTCCCATGTTATAAGTTTCAGTCTGAAACTTCCTTTAATGCAACTCAGCCATTGCTACCATTTTCTTTATAAAGGTCAATTTTCATTTCATTAATTACCACAATTTTCTGAGATTTGCTCCATGAGCAGCTTTACACAAGCTACTGTTCATTTGTATTGCTTAACTTAAATACTAGTGAAGAGTCTTAATATATTTATTAGAGATATATTTTACAGCAAAGTCCTGATTTGGTGGTGGTTTCTATTTTGTGCAAAATGCTTTGAATTTTACATTCAATTTAAGAGCTTAAGTTTAACATTTTTGCTCAAGCAACAACAGAAAAAAAATCTCTTTCATAACCCTGAGTGTGCAGAAACTTTGTACATATTCAAACCCAAATTAAACATGCAAGATAAGATTTCTACATATTAATTGAAACATAATATTAAAGAAAGACCTAATTTAGTTAAAAACTTTCATTTTGAATGAGCAATAGACAAAGAGAAATGAGAATTTTTTTCAAATTTTCAATTCTGGTATAAATGGCTCTATTTTTGCATCAAGCGAAGATTTGGCTTGGAACTAAATACTTGACTAACACGAATTTTGACAGATACAATCTCTCTGCAAGGTGGGGCATGGTGAAACCAAGTGTTATGTGACACAGCTAAAGTAATAGATTATTAATTTTTCAACATCTGTTGTAACAACTGAATCACAACATGAAAACAATAGGCTAATGAAGCAATAACCTCACTTGTGGATTGCTGCTTCAGCTTCCCAGTATCCACTCTAACCTCCAAACAGGAAACCTCACGTGCCTGGAGCAAGAGACGATAAATGATGCTTGAGAGAAGAGCAAATGTGATTGTAAGTGATTCATACTGTTCTTAACCAAACCCTCTAGTTCACCAATGAGCAACATAATTATTCTCTATTACTATGTGTTCAGATAGCAAAGGCAATAGTGACAGGTCATTCTGTTAAGTTTGAAAATAAAGGGGAACAAAAAACTCATGAGCTGCTTGAAGTTGGAAATACAGATAAAAAAAAGATGAGACCTATACAAAATAATAGGAATATTGATATATGGGACTATTCTTGTGAGCATGTTATCATTTCTTCGTTAAACCCTGATAGCTATGGCTGTAATGAGAAAATAATACGTAGAAAAATCAAGTTTATAGAAGTCAGTGGCACATGTATGCTGACTGCAGCCCCACAATATGCTAACAACAGATCCTTTTTCTCAGTAGGATTGTGGTTGCTAGTACTGGCTTTGGGACACAGTACAGAGTTTTCAGAGTTAAAAATATGAACATTTTTTATGCAGGCAAGAAAAAAATTGTAAAAAATATACATTACCACTAGTACTCCATTAGTAATAATGGCATCAGGATAGTCCAGACTGAAAAACAAAATGGAAAATATAATGTCATGGGTTGGGCAATTCAGGTGTTTAAGTCTATGAGTTAATATATTACTCATTTTCTCCCAACAACATCGACATTTCTGACTAACATTCTCACTCAAAAATACTTCAAGACTTTTAGAAAGCACAGTTTTGACAACAAGATGAGTGGCAAGTTTTTCCATCCACCCATGATAGAATATGCACCTAGGCTTTAACTCCCATGGGATTCTTTTTTGCTTTAGTAAACCATATAATATATTTTGATATGTGGCATACTGAGTTTGAGAGGAGCAGGAGGCTGCTACATTCATCTTGATTGTTTTGATCATTATGATCATTGATCATAGTTTTACACATGTATGCGTAAACATTTTTCCACTTATCCATCTAGGGACAGAAGTGGATTCATACACTGCAGACACCAATTTATATACTCCCCTCAGAAAAATCAGGCAATCTCTCATTAAGGATCTCTTATACCATAGTATTTTATTGAAATGCAGACATAAATTCATACAGTACCTCAAAAGAAAACCAAAACAGATTAGTCCAAAGGGAATACATATATACATAAAATTATAAGGATTAAGCAGAAAATCCTCAACCTGCTGCAGATAGTATAAGCTGTTTATTCAGACCTCAAAAGCTATGGATTATAGGCTCTGTAGTCACATATAGTTATATAGTTGAGATACCTGTTTCATCTCAGTTGAAATGAGGCAATACCCTCCCTTTAAAATTGGGTGAATGACACTGTTATCCATTTTAAAGGAAGGTTTATCCCCTCTGTCAGATTTCAGTATAAACACAAATGAAAATAGCTTTATAATACTTTTCATAGCAAAGAATTCTCCCAAAATTTCAAAGCTCACAAGCAATTTAAATTTTCATTTCCAAATCAGTATTTTCCTTTAAGAAAAAGATGGCTAAATACAGTGCAAAATGCTCAGGAAAAGCTTTCAAGTAAAAGAAAGCAAACAAACAAACAAACAAAACAAACATGCAAAGAAATGTGCTTAAATACCATTCAAGTTTTGTTTCAGACAAAAACTTTTGCACTTCATTGCTATTTTGTAGTCAAATAGTTGTAATGCTACATGACGTATGGTGCCACTTTCCTCTAATACTTCATTAAAAAACTAGGAAAGCACAGAAACAGCATGGGGTATATTAAAAGACCTCAGCCTGCATAGCCTGGTAAAATGAAGTTGGAAAGACAGGAAATGTCTTTTGATGGAGGTAAATACACAGTAGAGTGAGATATTATTTGAGGAGTTGGTATCAGCAAAGTATAAAGTTCTAACAGTTAAGAGGTCCAGAGCATGACCTTCAAGTAAGAGGAACTGGAGGTTGGACAGAATGGCTTGGAAGGCTCCTATAAAGAACCAGGACAACAGAGGCATTAAGCACCAATGTTCCTTTTGGACATCAGTAGTTACTGCTGTAAGGAAGCCCAGATGCTCTCTCTTTTTTGGTTACATGTCACTTACAACATTTATATCTTGAATTTCAAGGCTTCTGCTGGTTAAAACATAAGGAGAATTTTTTAAGAGCAAAAGCACTGACCTTGTTCTGAAGCTTTGACATCGGCTATGGCTAGAAACACAACTAAGTTGGGTGCAGAAGAGCTCTCACTATTCAAGTTGCCAGGGACCTTTGTACTTTGCCTATCTTTGGCACACTGAACATCCACTTCTCAGGACTTAGCTGGTAATTTCCCTAACAACCAACCTGTTATTAGACAGCCCTCATTACACATATTAACACTCCTGTCCTCTCCTCCATCACAGTTTGTGATTTGTGGCATTTTTTAATGCAGACCTCAGTTTTACTGAGAGAATTGGGAGCATATTATATAGCCTGGGGCCAGGGAAGCCAGGAACAGAGACCCTGGGCATCTTCACTAAAAGCCTACTGAAGGGGTGCCTAGGACTTTAGCAGACTTTGTGAGTCTGAGGATCACTTCTCATCACCTGGTATGCATCAAACTGTTACCTCCTTTTTAGATTGTGCCTGACTTACAACAATATGGGCAATATTGTAGGGGACGTTGCAGTTATATGGATTCTTAGGTTACAGTTCACATTAGAGTAGACTACTAAGCATGGTGGATCATCTTTCTCAACTTATAACTTCTGCCTTCAGTACTCTTTGAGGCCCTGTGGCTTCTTGCCACAGACACAAATACAAACAGTACAGTTGGCCCCCAATGGATGGAGATTCAGCAATGCCTAAACCAAATGGCTAATATGATCTTCTGGTCCCCCCACACATGGGGAAATTTCTCAAAATAAAACAGCAGAACTATAGAAAGAAAAAAGACTTTTATTTTCTAAAAATTATGCTTTTGGCATATTTTAATATTTAACTTCTATACAATTTTTTTTGTACACCTATTTACATTTATTTGTAATAAGTGGGCTTTGTTTTAAGCATCATCTTTCACATTTGAAATACAAGAAAAGGCAGGGGGAGGTGAGATGAAAAGTTGTGTTGGAGTAGTCCTTCATTCTTCTAAGAGGTGTTTTAGATGCAATTCCTCAACTTGGGACATCTGAAAGATAGAGGGAGGCCAAAAAGATCAGCAGACCCAGCAAATACCCTGGGGCCCTCAGACCTCTCCTTGTACATTCAAAGTACCTTTTAGTTCAGCAGAAGTCTCTTTGGGGCCCCTCAACATCAGATGTGGGCTTCACTAGAAGTCAGAGGGGAGGGGGATGTTAAGCGAGCGAAGCCATCTGGACAAGCGGGATCCTGTCTCTGTAGCAACTCGTGGAGGCTCATGCTGATTCTGGACCCTACCAACAGGAACACAAGGGAGAAAGCCCACATTACCATTGATAATCATCAGAAAATTACACAGAAAGCACTAAAGTACTCGAATCAGCAACCTGTGTACAACGACCTTACCTTTTCTGTCACTGCTGCTCGAGGGCAGCAGCTCTCATGCCAGCTGGGCTCATGTTATGGGCCCATAAAACACTGGGCAGGCGTTTGCAATCACTTGGCTTGGTTGTTGGTGAAAAGGCACTTTGAGGAAGGAGCATGCCTTCCTCTCTGTGTTGTTAGGATCAAACATCTGGCTTTCAATGCCTGCCATGGGTAGTGGCAGAAAGATGAGCATTTGCAGGTACTGCAGGAGTGGTGCAAGACTGAGGCAAAATGAGAGGGGGTTTTGCAGTTGTGGAAACCAAACTATCAAAACGAAGGCTTTCTTTCATTTTAAATAGAAGACAGTGGGAATGAATGCAGAAACCAATTTCATACAGCCCACCAGGGTATTGTGAGGGAATTTTCACAATGTTCTTTGATAAAAGTAACAGAAAACCCAACTCTCGCAGTGACTTTAATGGGCAGACAAAAACAGGAGTCACAAAGCCACTACTGTAGGTGCAACCCAGAAAACATTCGTGGACTGGGATCACACTTCATGTGTGATATTATTTATCTGATATGCTGGAAAGAAAGAACAGACTAATATAGTAAATTTTGCAGTTGATAAAAGTCTGGAATGAAGACAGGAAAGGAGTGAAAAGCTACTTCAGATAGTGTCAGACAAAATGTGCTGATGGGAATGATTACGAATTTCAGAGATTAACTGCCGTATTTACCCCCAAAAAAGTATATTTTCATTGCTCTCATCACCATA
The DNA here is from genome assembly GCA_032466535.1 of Forpus xanthops. Classification (NCBI taxonomy): domain Eukaryota; kingdom Metazoa; phylum Chordata; class Aves; order Psittaciformes; family Psittacidae; genus Forpus; species Forpus xanthops. Next base: position 31,985 of record JASSUY010028735.1, on the reverse strand, counting down.
CCAGATTTGTAGAAACTGCACCCCATGATTAGCTTTACTTCTTGTTTTCACTATGATTGGCCAGTTGGCTTTCCTTCTCTGAAAATTACCTCTAATCTCTGTTAACACTTCTACCATCCAGCAGTGCCAAAAAAAACTTGCCAAAACCTGCTGAGCTTTTTCAACACAGGAGAGAACAGTTTGGTTCATATACATTTTAGTGACCCATCTCAACAACTTCAGTTCAGTATTTCAGAACTTTTCAGGGCTTTTTAGTATATCACTGGTAATTGCAATGCCCATTGTCTCCAATTCTAGTGCACAAACCCTTTCATCAATTACTCCCAGCATCACACTTTTCTATGCTGAGGGGGGAAAAAAACCCTCTCAATATCCTCCCAAGATCACAATATTTCATCAGTTCAGATGAAGTTACATCTTTATTCCCAACTTGACGGATGGGCAGAACAGCATTGACCACCACACATGTGCAAGAAATGCAAATAAGGAATTGTAGAGGAAATGTTTATTCTGACAAGAAGCCTATTTTCTTAGAGCAGCATCTTTCCTTTTCTCAGTCCTGATGAGACCTCACAGGGACACTCGCTAGCGTAGGATGCAGCCATTTCTTGCCTTTGAATGTGGGCTTTTTTCAGGGCGCAACTATTACATTGTACCACACCATGAATGGAAAAGCAGATCAGATATGTTCTTGCTGTAGCAACTGAACCATGACTGCAATTATGTTAACATCGCTTCCTTGGGCCTGTCAAGGATCCTTTTTACTTGCAGTCCCCCAGCCTTCATCTTCCAAACAGTAGAATTCCTACTAAGACAGGAGCTGCAGAAATTGCTGAATTTCTGACTTTATCTATGTCTCCAGGAAAAGCAATTTACTACAAGGTCCGATAGTAGAGTTTGACAGAGCCAGCACACACATGCTCCAAGGCATTTTCCAGCCCCTGTCCCCATATGCAAACCCACTGTAACACAACATTCAAGCCAGACAACCTACCTAGGCCTCCCTCATCAAGAAACAAGATTACGAAGAGTATGATTCTATGTATCAATTCCATAAGCCATCCTCTAACTTGCAAACAAATTAAGATCTTATACCATTTGGGATGTCTACTGGAGCTGCCTTCCCCACTGTCATTACTGATGTTGTTACCCTCTTGTGATAGACAACCTTTGTCTCATCTGTTGACATCTAGGCTTGGCACCCCTTCTTCTAAGAGTCAAAACTTCGAATACTGTAACTGTGATCATACTTCCTTGTGTATTAATTCAATGACAAAGAGAGAACAGGATGAAGCTGGTGACCAGGAGGTAGCAGTCAAAGAGGGAAAGATGACATTCTTAGATATTCAAAATCTTTAAAATGTGTATCCTGAAATCCCAGCTTACTAGACAGAAATGAATACATGTAGATACTGCTTTCAGAGATTGTAGGTTGAACATGCACTGTCACATATCAACAAGGTTTTTAGACTATTTCTATATAAAATACAATAGTTAATTTAGAATTTAGGACTCTACTCACGTGTTCTGTAATGTGAACTCCACCTCCAGCTCCTCACGTGCCTGAAGAGAGGGAAAAAGGAAATTTATATTATTTTCCTTCATAGCTTTCATTGCACCAGTTGCGTATAATTTGTAAAATATTTATTTAGAATAGCACTTAGGAAAATTCTCAGAACATAATAATAACTGGGGAAAAAAAATTACTCAAAAAACCCACAACATCAACAAAAAAACAAATAACCATGCCAACTGAAGATAACGCATTTTAAGATGCTGAAAGAGCAGTTGCTAAAACTAAGTTTTTAGATCTAAATGCCATATAAACATGGAAAGATAGGAACTGCTATTCTGCCAAAACAGCCATATTCAGGTTAAAATTCTCAATGCAAAAAGAATTAGCTGCTTTAATATTATTACTTTTGAAAGAGACTGAAAAATCAGAACTTATACCGAGAGCCAACAAACAAGCCAGAAATATTCAGAATGAAGGCACCAGGTATTTATTTCTAGCCAGTTCCATCCTAGATTTTTAGCATAGAGATTTTTCATAGCAAAAAAGCAGCAGGGAGCCCTTATACAAGGACTTAATCTTTTTCTTGTGATTTCAGCAAAATACATTTAATAGATTTTTCCTGATACAAAACACTGTAAAAGGATGATTTAGATGAAAGGAAAGAATTTGCTTTGTTCTCACCAGTTCCATTGCTCACCTGTGGATTCAGCTGAAACTTCACTCGAACAGTACGTCCCACAGTGAGTTTATCTATATCAAAGAGAATTGTGCAGAGTTCATCATCCCTGGTGACTGTGTCTTCATCACAGACCTTCAGCTCCAGCACATTCTGCACAAAGAGATTAAGAATATCATGGAGTTATTTCTATAACTAAGAGTTCCATATGGCAGGAAAATCTCAAGCCTAGGTCTTTCTCCCTCCTCTAGTTTTAGGGGAAGAAAGAGAAGCAGAAAAATTATTTAAGAGTATTTGACTTCACATTCCTGATAACTGTACATATACAAAGCAGGCTTGTCTGCCTGTGGAAATTAAACAAGACAAGGAGGACATGCAGAACATTCATGAATTTGGGATAAATAACTGTATTAAATCATAGAATCATAAAATGGTTAGGGTTGGAAAGGACCTCAAGATCATGTCTCTACATCTATCGCAGAACATAAAGAATGTTTAAAGGATTTCTTTTCTACCTAGGACTAACTGATCTTACTGCTATTTTTATGTGATCTTTAACTTGTATTTCACTTGTATATATCAAGATATGGAATAGGATAATAAGGCAATATTCTGCAGGGCATTTAGTTGCTTCTCAACTGCTTCAGTACTGTAGATGTTTAAGTAACAAGTTGCTGGATCAAAACAATACCAAGGAGGACGTAAGCAACATCTTTTTTTTTTTTTGAGGAGTCCTTAACACCTCCATAGTTTGGAAACTAGCTGTATACTTGTTGGTTTGTCATAGTTTTGCTTCATCTCTTGACTATCTGCACAAAGAAAATTATGAAAACCATTGATTTTCACAACCTTGATTCTACGGTCGATCTTATAACAGAAAGCTTCATTCCAGACAGGGTTTTTGCTGTTCCTGATGGTTCTGGTCCGAACCCTCTCAGTTGAGGCAGTAGGCAGCCACAGTGTCACATAGCAGTCTGAAAGGGTGACTGTATAACAAGAAGAGGAGCAGAGTGATAATACATCCAGAAAAAGAACAATTGCATGGTGCACCTTTAACCCTAATAAGACAAAAGGAACATGGCAGGGGCTGTAGAGTGACTTGTTTTCTAACATTTCTATGACAGATGTCATAACTCAACTTACACAAAGCCTTTATCAAAGTGCTCCCCCATCAAAGCTGAAATGTTTAAAGATCAGAATGTGCCAATTTCATATTCATTCGTACATTTGAGAGAGATTTAGAAGTTCCGCCTTTCTCAGCAGTCCTTTTGGAAAACAAAATAAGTTTCAACACCGCAGTGGAATTACTGTTCATCCTTTTCCTTCTTACTACTCTGTCTGCAGACTGAAAAAATCCTGTCATGACTCTTGTCTGAAGAAGGAAGCTATGAGTGCCACAAAAGACATAAGCTGCTTCCATATTCTGACCCTTGATTTTGAGTTTCGAGGGAGAACCACCAAGACATAAGACTTGCAGAAGCTTGATACAGGCACTGATAGCCTTTCTCTCCTACCTATAAAGCAATCTCCCTATTTCACATTTGCAATGCACAACCAGTCATCTGGTTCTTACAGCAACCTTGTGAGTCAGAAGAGGTCAAATAATTCAAGCCATAGTCAATGCCTGCCTCATGCTGAAAACCTGTCATTACATCATATTAAGTACAATTTTCTTCATGTAATTCATCTTTATCTTTCAGTAAGAACTACAGATTTGAGGTTTTTTTCCAGCCATATTTTCCCCAAATTGTGCCATAATCTGGGGTTAACAGTCAGCAAAACTTTGATAATGAGTGTGGAAGGAAAGCATTTCCAGAAAGTGGCCTTGGCCAAACCTCAGAAGAACATGGTGGATCAGATATTCAGCAGAGGCACAAGTGAAGGCAAATGAAAATGTAAATGGTTAATGGCAATTAATGCTACAGCTTCCACAGATGAATTACTTCACAGTGGTAATGTAAGGATTAAGCAATTAAACACACTGAGAAAACTTGAATGACTTGCTCAAGATCCCATAATGCAGTCAGGGTCTGAAACACAGACTGGATTTCCAGGCCCATACCCAAATCTGTTAACATTATTGAAAATCAACTTGTTCCTAACAACCTTAGAGAAAAACTCTCTTTTTTCACTAGAGAAGTAAATCAGAAAATGAGACCAAAGAGGAAAGATTCACTTCAATAAACTAAGCACAAACACTTCATTAATGAGAAAATATTGAAAAAATAACCTAAACATTGTCAAAGAAAACACCAAGGTTTAATCAGAAAAGCAGTAAAAATAAAGTGGGGGAAATAAACGTTAGAATTGTAAGCAGCAGCATACTGTTAACATTACAAACAGGTAGAAAAAGGATATTTCCACATAGTTAAAATACGGAGGTTTCAAGGAAAGCTAACCAAAACTTTTGCCCTTTCAATGACTCAGAAAAGGTTAAGACTGCCTGAAATATCCTTCCAACTGCAGACAAAAAATGAACAGGTTTTCCACATTAATTTGGTTTCTTCAGAAAACAATTTTTCTGCTGAGATAAAAGAAAACACTCCTGCTGAAAAGTTTTCAAATCTCTGCCAGGTACACTTCAAATAAATCCTTGAGATGCCCAAATTCTGAATTGGGGCATCTCAAGAGGCTAAAGATATGATTTTTATCTGTTCCTGAGAGCCAAATACAAGGTAATCAAGCACTATGATTTGGCAGACATGGCAAGAGGCTTCATGAAGACAGACCATATGATTCACTCTGCTAATGAATGACTGAGAGCAAGATATTCCTGAGAGGAGCAGCCATAATGAATTGAAGCATAAGCAGGCTACCTGCTGGAATACACGATTGTAGACACAATTGTGCATGCAGGTTTGCAGATGAAATTGCAGTGACTGCCTGATCAGATCACATACTTGGTTGGTGCAAATCACCACTCAGGCATTTGAACATTTGGATTTTGTTAAATAAAAAGTCTTGCAAGCAACTATGAGCACACAAAATATGTGCTTCCGTACATAAAAATAAGTCTGCAATCTCTAAGAAATCCAGAACTTTATCTCTTACAAGGTGCTCTCTCTAATATATCAAATGCCTTTTTTTGGAATGACACGTATCATAAGCGAAGCAGTTTGATTATCTGTCATTTCTGGAGTAAAAAATATGAATATGTAAGCAGCAAATAAGGCATTCAGTAAATCATAGAAGAATTTTTACAGCTGGAAAATAAAAGGAAATACAGAAATAAGCAACATAGTACATCATTACAGAAGGCACAGGAGTAAGTAACCCAGAATACCACAAGTAAGTGCAGCAGAGATTTATTCTCTGATACTAGTCATTCATAAATACTGTTGTTAATCATGACTTCCATGTGCTCCAACTACATCCCTGCTGCCAGAAACCATCAAATCTAACCTCAGATATGTTTTCACTCTACTCTTCACCCATCACACTAAGAAAGAAATCTCAATATACAAAATAGATTAACTAAAATTTACAGCTGGTTTCCTTGAAAACTATGATGTGATGCATGAAATTTTATGTGCACCACAAAAAAAAAATATTTTAAGCAATGTTCAGCAAGATTTTGGGAAATATATTGTAGATGTTTCCTCTTTGTTATACATATCACCATTTTATTTTAGTGGTATTCAGATTTTAGTTATTTTATTCTCTTTGCCTGTATTTCACCTTTTTCTTTCATGCCTTTCTAGCCTCCTTAAACAGATATTTTTCCATTCAAATTTCCCCATAAGCGTGACTCAGTGGCATAATTGCATTTTGCAAGGCACCTGAAGAAGCCTCAGTGCACCCCGAAGGTGGGTTATTTAGGATCGACAAGTGTGAAACAGAAGCTTCTCAATGGACTGGAATATTCAGAATTAAACCAGTGCCTCCCCTGTGCAGGGAATTAAACCAGTCCCACGAGTCAGTGCCACATCTGGACAGTGAAAAGACCATTCTTTCTGCCTATTGCAAGTCTCTTTCTCCCAGTGAGGATTTTACTTTCAAATTTGTGTCCATACTCTTGCTCAGCAAGCCGATGCTACTAGGTTGCAGAGACTGCCAAAGTGAATCTTTACAGAGCTTCCACAGTTGGGTATCATCAGACTCTGTAGACTTCCTTAGTGTAGATTTCTTCTGTGTTGAGCTCTTTCACTGTTTACTCCTCTTCTATGATTGGCTTTGAGGTTTTTCTTTTGTAGCCTCTATTCTGGATATTCTTTGCTTGTTTTCCCTTACTGTTCCTCACTTAAACTACTTCAAAACTCTCACAGTAGTGCTCTGATAAATTTTCTCTGACTTAAATTGCTCTTTTCTCTAGTTTAATTTCCCAGACACACTGGATTTTATCATCTCTTCTTATATATTTATAAATTCTGTGGAAGTAATAGAACATGTTGTTTATACTTCTTTTCTTATTATAGGTTTCCTACTACTGCTGATTTTACCTTTGCACCACCAGTGCTTTCCTTTCTTCTATCCAGAAATTCTGTAAGGAATACTCAGGTTTCCTACTCAAAAGTACATATGAAAGAGATCAAATGCACCACCTTGCTGAAGCTAGTCTCTTTACAGTATAATTATAAAACAGCTCTTTCAGACATGCAGCAACACACCTCTTTATTCCCACACTATTTAAGAACAATAACATTGACCCAATATTTTCTTTACTTTAAAGAATTATTGGAAATATCCAACAATAGTAGAAATACTCACGCAAGTCTGCCTTCCGGGCATTCCTCACTCTCAGTATTTTTACAGTGAGCAAGTTGAAAGGAGATACTGGTCTCTGCATGACAATTCAAAGGAAAAAAAAAAAGAAGAAATAAAAAAAAATACAACATTGAGATTAACATTTTAGTCTATAGTAACGGACTACTGGAACCTTTAAGTTCTAAGGATGTAGATAAAACAAGGTTTTTAAGGTTGAGCCAATATAATTTATCAAATCAACTGTAGCAGTTGGAAAAAAAATACGCAGATTTTTGGCACAGAACCCTGTTCAGGTCTGAAATAGAAGCAACAGATTTCAAAACCACATACGAGTTGACAGTAGGTGCTGAGAATTTGATTTGATAAAGATAGCTTATCTCTAACACCACCCCATCATTATCACAATGAACAGCCCTACAGCACATGCATGGGTGTCCTCACCTCTTAACTGCCTGCAATAGAACAGACTCCTGGACACCAAAAACACAGAGTAAGCAAAAAAGAGTCAAGAAACTCCTATGCACCAGCAACAGCTCCTGCACCAACACCAGCTAACACACATATCTTAAAAGGCAGGTGACAGTGACGAGACATTTTGCATGCAGACTCTGATCCATCTCCTATCCTCAGCCCTGATCCCCAGCAGAAAGCTACAACTCTTTCCAGAGATGATCTTGTGAATTAACTCACAACTTGACTCGGTATCAGAAACCTTGGGCTCAGAGATATTAATTCCATGATGCCTCATAACTTCCATGGCTCATATTAAAATGCCTTCATATTCCTCAGGCTATAAATTGACTCTTTTCCCATTTCACCTGGAGTAACTAGTTGATGTCTTTACTTTTCCACACTAACATGTCCTCTGTTTCATATGTACCGTCTTTTCTTATAAAATCAATATACGTACACTTGCTTAAGAATATTATTTAGCTTTGAGACTATTAATTCTGTTTAAGAATAGAAACAAGTGTTATGTCTCCCAAAACTTTTTCAACCTAATAGTGTCCTTAAAAAACAATATGGCTTTTATTACTTTATGCATTGGAAGTGCCTATATTAGTAACAAGCAGCAAAGTTAAAAACAATGCACTAATAATAAGTATTAAAATGTACCTTCATGCATGCTATACATTTTCCCAAACCATTTGTCTTTCCAGCTGTAGCACGTATCCTGAAGTGTTTCACAATGCTTTGACAAAGTGTTAAGCAACTGGGGCCATGGCGTGACATTGAACACTAACACAACACAATGAAGCAGGTCCTTGCTCTCACCCATGAAAATCTTAACATATATGAAAAATCAACAAAGATGAAGAACAGCCTCCAAGAAACAGGCTGGGTAATCCCTCACATATCCCCTTGCACTGCCCTTTGGGCTGGCAAAGGGCCTGAAGATCAAGGTCATTGGGACAGCAGCAGGAGGGTCAGAGCAGTCACTGATACGGGCACATTTACTCTAAACCTGTCAGACTCTAGGACATAGCACAGTTTAAGGGTGTACAGATCACAAGCACTTGAATTCTCAGCTGTGGGACATTTCAGCTGTCTCAAAGAGTGCATCACACTTCTACCTGCTCCATTATCCCAAACATGGTCAAAAACAAAAACTTGGACAGGCACACCTTGAAAGAAAAGCTAGTAGTTTTGAATAAAAATTAAAAATTACAGTTTCTATTAAAAGCACCCAAAAGAAAACACACCCAGACTATATAGCTGAACTACCAGAGTAACTTTTCTCTATGCATTAAATGGGTGAAACATAGAAGCACTCCAAGGTACAGGGACCAACAGCTAGGGCTTGTCTAAACCTGCCATATCTACTGACATTTGCTACATTTATGCTTGGTCCCTGCTTTCCCACCCAATAAATCCTAAGTGTTTTTGTCCTCAGCAATGCTGTCTCATCAGAATTGGTGCATATCTTTACCCAGGAAGAATATGGCTTGTATCCCTTGAATACAAAATGGACTTGAACATCATGTTCTCCATCCCAGAGAAGTGCTATAATGACTAGGCCTGATGCCATTTTAAAGGAATAACCTTTGCTCAGCTCTTTGAAAACAAGCATCTAGATTTTTATTTTGTGCTTCTCAAGTGGATCGTGGTATCTCTCTGCCCCCCTAAGTGGCACACAGAGGTAAGATTTAAGAAGAGTGTTTCTGTGCTCAGTTTTCCCTGTTAGTTGGATGTACCTATTTGCGCAGTTCCCTGCTCAGCTGCTACAATTCCCATTCTGGTGCTGTCTAACTCTCCAAGCATATTGAGCCTATCTTCAGTGCTTTACTCTGGGTTGTAGAGTTTGTTCCCTTACCAAAGACTTGGAAGTTAGACCTTTTAGCTCCTAACTTTTAAGTGCCAGAATGCTTTGTCAAGTCAAGCTGTCAGCCACTTAGTCACACAGAAAAACTATTGAGGGATGTATCTTAAACTGCATAATCATCTAGTAATAGGCAATGACTTCCACATCTTTTCCTTTAATGTGATGACGACCATATCAGTCTGGGTAAGTTCTGAGGCCAGCAGCCTTCTAGGTCAGTTATTATGGACACTTTGACTTTCAGCTTCTGTATTTCATTTGTCTGAGACATGATTGTTACCTCATGAGCCGGAAACACAAGCCAGGCATTTTAATAATCACTGTCAAAACCTCCTAAATACATGAGACTGCAAATGTAGGACTTGGTCACACTATCCTACGTCAGATAAAAGTTCAATTAAGTCTTGTGGCAAACTTGTGCAATCCTTACATATCTAGTCCCAGGGAAGTCAATAGGAGTGTTCACATACATGGGTGCTCATCCCTATGAATAAGACTTACATAACTGAGCTCTAAAACTGCTCAATTCCAAGCTTAAAAGTCTTTTATAGATATTTTTTCTTTCTTGAGGAGACTAGAGTGGAACACATACAATATTCCCAGGGTACATCTAGAGAAAAGCCTGTTATGAATGTAAAACAGTGTGTTGGACCTATTTGGAGCACTTCACTCTTCCCTAAACTTTCTCTTCAAAAAGGAATAGAAATCTCACTACTACCTTAAGTACCATGAAAACCAACAAAGAAAACACTTAGCCCTGCCAGAAAGCACAGCAAGACTTTAAAGCACAGATCATTGTTTTGATTCTTGCCTGGGTCAGGTATGTGCCACATTTAAACTTCAAAGAGTTTTGGAGCCTCAAGGACAAGCAGTATTTCATTATGTTACTATGTCTGCCACCTCAGGCAAGGTCAAATGCACAAGAAACACTTTTGCTTGTACTGCATGTTTTGTATTTATTTAAACCCTTTTAAAATATTCCATAGCTGGGTCTTATTCAGTAGAAGTCACTGGGGTTGTACCAGGATAAAACCAAACAGAGCAGCAGTGACTCAAGGCCTGTTTCTTTCCAAGAGCTATGTAAAACTTGTGTGACTTCAGACTGCAATTTTCATGTGATTTTTCTTCTCTTCCTGTTTTCAGTCCCACAGCTGGATTTGCATATTAGGATAAATCCACATATTAGAAGAGAAAGCAAGTCAAGTGTTTCCACAGCCCAACATATTTTTTTCACAAGACCACATTAGTCTATATTATTTAGATACAACACAGTGATTTGAACCATCTATAAAGTGTTGCTTTTTTTTGTCTGTCATCTTAAGGGCACTACCAACATTTTCTCACGGAATATTTTACATATTCCCTTTAATTTAAATTGTCACTCAAGTTGAAATCACACACATCCCACGGGTTGCACTAAAACTGACTCTGATAATGAAAGCTGTTTTCCTTAAGTGAGCCATAGTAATAAACTCAGATATACTATGCTTATTTATTTATCATAATAAATAACAACATCCATGATTGGGAAAAGAAGAAAGCTCAGATCCTTCCCAGGTTTAGCCTTGGTGAACTTTGAAGAGTCAGGGCAGAAAGAAGGGGCTCTGGGTCCTACTCTAAATTATATATATACTATATTCATGTCAGTTCTGCCACTCTAAACACCCTAAAGCCAAGAACCAAAGTCTAAAGCCACTGAACTATATATGTCTCACACCTAGGGACCTACTAAGAATGTAAAAAGCACTAAGGATAAAAAAAAAAAAACCAGCTTGATCCTCTAAAAACAGGCTAGATTTATAGGTCTAAAAAGTAACAATATAATGATACTAGCATACTTCCTTAGGACTGTGAAACTATGCACAGAGGCCTAAATATAATTTTAAAAGTTACTTTTTGAAAGTAGCAAAGGCTTAGCTTTACCACAGTATTCCACTTTGAACAGAGAATGGTTCTCAGGCACAATCAGGTATTAGATGTTATCAATAACCACAAATTACTCTGAAATGGATCAGACTTGCCACCATTTGGGAGAATCTCTGCATCACTGCAATCCTCTGCATGAAACCAAAGCCCAGAACAAATCAGGCTAAGAAATCCCTCATCTTTCCAAATACTGATGTCCAGGGAGTTGCGACTGATATGGGCAGCCATAAGCCAGTTGCAAATGTCTGAAGACAGCCCCATCCTGTGGCAACTGCTGTTATTCTCATTCACTGGTTCACAGCAGTTTAACTGCTATATATTCCTTTATGCTAATACCTGTTAAATGAAAATGTGCTAATCACACAAGGAGTTTTCATTTGCCTGTGCAAAGAATTCATCTTTAGTTCAGCCTTCACAAAACTCTTGGTTGCTCTTTTTTCAGAGACGTTTGGGCACTGCTCCCACTCCTACCAGGCTGATGAGACTGGGCTTGTCAGGAGGTTGAGCACAACACATTTCTCCCATAGAGAGTTCTGGTGCTGCAGTTTAAACACCACATTACACAGAGAATTGCAAGCTCCACATCAGGTTGGTACAACGCAAAGACGACAAAGAGTACTAGAGCACTAAGAACAACTGAAAGACTGATTTAAATGGAGTCTTCATATGAAGGAATAACATAGAAGATAAGGGGGTGCTTAGGCGAAAGAAATCAAAACACAAAGAAAGGGAGGAATTAAAAAGTAATATAGGCTAAGCACAAACCAAACCAGATAAAGCGCAACACCTGCTCACGGCATCACAAGCATCAGACACCAATAGAGGCCAGAGTATTTAAAGTTTACTCAAAGCCAAGGCAGTATTTCCACTGCAGAGCTGAAGTAGCAGCTAGACTTTTCAGTGTTCAGTAAATACTGCAGTACAGTTTTCCCCCAAGCCATTGAATTCCTAACATTTTTCTGGTGATCTACATTCAGCACTGGACAGCACTTAATGAGGGGCCAGCTAATTACTACCTACCGTTCTCACCGCTGGTGCTGAGGTGCCCGTAATAGTCTAGGAAAAACAACACAAGGCAAAGTTAAGAAAACTAAGCTACATGTTAAACTCTTCTTTTAGGCTGACATTCAACATCTCACATTCACAGAGCCACCTCAGAGCTACGCTCATTAACAACACTCCTTAGGTGCTTTACCGACCACCAAACCCATCACAACTCTGTGCCAGCTTCTTACTTCCTTGGCATGCAGCTTTTCTTTAAGGAAGCACAATAAGTAATGTTGTTAGTCCTAAATCATAGCTTAAAAGCGGAGACATGCCATGAGATTCTGCAAAAGGCTAGACTAGGAAAACCATCCTCACAATCATGAGATCTGAGGAACAGCAAACTCTTTTTCCTTGGATCACCCGTACACTCCAAAAAGCTTGCTCTCCTCTGTGATCAACTTAACTGGAATATCAAACAAGTTTACCCACTTTATGCTTGCTATCAGCTTCTTTTCTTACCTCATTTGAACTTAAATTTGATCCCATTGCAGCCGCAGTTGCATGTAAGTCCAATGTTAAAAGATGGTGAGTTGTTCAGCAGCCAGGAACTCCTCATGCAGATTAGGGGTGGAAGAATAGGGATTTTATGACAAGGTTCTCGTGCCCCACCCCTTCATTAGTTCCAGTCATTAGGCAATCCCCTCCCTGCTTCCTGCAGCCTATTAGAGCACCTCAACTGAGTCAGCAGAACAAAGAGAGGGAGGAGGGGGAGGAACACTACAGCACTGAAGCCCCTTTCTGCCCAGGAAGTGCTTTCCTGAAGATATTACTGCTATTACAAGGGTCTGCACAACTCATGCAACACCTCTAGCCCCCAAGCAAAGGAATTGTGACTAATTAAATCACATCTCCCAGAATAACTACACTGTCACCATCATTCAGCAGGGTGGTGGAGAGAGAGATCTCAACAGCTTCTTTCCAAACTATGAATCAAAATCCCTGTAGCAGTCTTCCCATGGCAGCACTTAGTGACCCCATTGCAGTGTCACAACTAAGTAATTCCAGGTCCCATGATCCCCTGAAGCTACATCTCTGTGCTACACTCAGTAAGCTCACCATATACTCAATATTCTTTGCCTGAATATTTAGTGTGTATCTAGAAAATGGGTGAATCCATGTCAAGAAGTCTCACAGTTTGATTTTAAAAGCAATGGGAAGGAAGGGAGGAGCTATAAACAGTAGGTGAAACTTGGGAGTGGAAGGGTGAGGCAGGAAAGAGGGTTGTGCTCTCCTGCGTGGGCCCAGGGTTCCAGCAGCAGTTCACCCATCCTCAGAGCTTACTTCAAAGGGATCTTGTATCTGCTTGCTCTCACAGTGACCCCGCAAGCACCCTGTGGGAAACACCAAGGCACAAAACCCCCCTTGATTTCTCTTCACTCTGGTGTGCAGTGACTCACTGCCTGCAATAATAGCATAAATTAGCATATATGTGCAGGCTGGTATATTGTGGAGCATACAAGACCAGACTTCAGCTCTGCCACACTCTTTCCGCCTCTGCTTGATGACAGGCAGCAGCTACTACTCACTCCTGCATCATGAGATCCAAGTGATTATTTTGAAATCAATCTCATTCATAGTAAGTCACACCATGCTGGTAAAAAAAGTAACCTTGCAAACTGCAGTGGATGCTGCTTAAATGCACTCCCCTGTGCTATAGAGGCCAGTGTTAAACAGTTCTGCACAGAGGAAGAGAGGAGCTGTTGTCCAAGGAACATCACTAGAGTAAAATCCTCTTTTAACACAGAAGTCACTTTCTTCAATACTGATGCCTGTGTGATAAACATATGATGACTTTTCAGAAGGTCTTATCCAAGATGTACATTGGTACTATCTCGTAGCTTCCATTTAAAGCATTTAATAACCTGCTGCAATCTCCATAGTCACACTTTGCAGTCTTCTCTATAGATACAGCATGAAAGGAAAATGACTTCTAAATTATGAAGCTCTACCATCTCTTGAAAGAACAACCAAAAGATATTTCCTGTGGACACAAGCATCTCTCCCCCAAAGACAAAATGCCTTCCTTAACTTTTATTTTTATCACAAAATATCTGTGTTAAATACTTATGAACAAACTTAGGTGGAGCAGTCACAGCTGCAAATCACTTGCACTCTTGCAAAACTAGGCTTCCCAGCTTTGGAAAGAAGAATGTTTCCTGGAAAAATTCCAGGGAATACTGCTATTAAATTAGAATTCTTCTTTTCATTGAAAATGCCTGCAAAATATCTTCAATCAAAGGAAAGAGGGTAGATTATCCAACTGAACTTCGCTGAGATGTCCCAGCAGATATATGTATCTATACATATTTCTACCATCCCAGCTGACTCCCTGACATTGCGTTTTCTTACCCACATTGCTTTTAAGGTCCCAAAGTGAGATACTGCCTAATTATTCCAGTCAGTGCATTTTACCAGCTGAATGGTTTCCTGGTGCACAGATTATGTTTCCTCTTTCTCAAAATGTCATTGTTGTCATACCCAAAACATGTTTCTAAATAATTCTTCCTCTCCTGCTCATGATAGACTTAAGAGCTGAATGCTCAAAACACCCATAACAGTAAGGCATTGTCATCACCGAGAAAATTTTAACTGTTGATGGCTTATTCGCTGGTGCCTGTAAGGACTACTTCATCTAGTGATTACTTGTCCCGCCGATAAAGGTAGAAATGTATTTTTAGGATTATGATTTCAAGAAGATCACTATTTCAGACTTGAAGCATCATGTTGGGTTTTTTTCATTTTTCCTTAGGTCCTTCACAATTCAAAGAGACTTTCAAAGACAACCATCAAACAGGTAGTAAGAAAATTCATGGATGAAGATGCCCAAAGTCTAAAGAGCCACAGACAAGCACATTTAGCAACTGCATTTCCAGAGTAAATTATTTAACACCACTAACGATCTTGACATACATGCTGCTTAAACTCTTACTTTGATTTGTAAAGATTAGGGAGACCATGTTGCTGATGAGGGAACACACAGAAGACTCTAAAGCTTTGAGCAATAACAAAGAAAGTAAAAAGGAAGGTATAACTTTCCTTTGCTCTCCATCTACTTTGTAATGCTCATTTATATATACACAATCTTGTATCCATGACTTAATTAGGGCAAAGTGGAGCAAACATAAATACCTTGCTGATCTGAACCAGCCAACACTCATCTAAACTACCGTGTTGCAAGCACTAGTTCCCCCAGCATGATGCTCAGATAATTGTATATCTAATTGTAATAGGTTGCAGGTAGCAATGACAGCGGCATCCAATATCCCACAATTACCTCATATAAAACTTTGTCACCTTCTGATAATCCAGGGCTACAAAAATGTATCACTAGTGGGGAATTCCATATTGTTGCAAGAAAAAAGTATCTTTATGCCACCTTTGTGATGGTAATAGAAATGGGTCATCATTTGAATATCTTGAATATAACAAGAAAGGTAAATATACAGAAACATGCCAGAAGTGTCACAAAATGATAGCTATTTGTCACATTGAAAAATAAATACCCAGAATTAACTAATAAAGTTAATTAACAAACAAACAAATATAGTGTCAGATCTATAGTTGGGAATTTTCCCTGGCACCAGTTTTCAGTGTTTTCTTTCTTTTTATCTTTATTTTTCAAATGGTTCCATACGTTACAGAAACCTACACAGACCTCATCCTGCCAATCAAACAAGAGAGCAAGCAGTCCAAGTCAAAGTGCATTTACATGAAATTACATGATAGACCTAAACTCAACAGTCCCTGCACACAAGATTTACCAGCGTTCAAAAACAACACTTCCTTCTCCACAGTACCACTTTCAGTCCCTGAAAAATTCAGCTTTGGCTAGATACTTTTTGACCTGCCACTAATTTAAAAAAATTTTCTGGCATTAGAAACTTCCACATTAATATTTGACATAGTCTGAAAATTTTGCATCATCTACTTGTAAACCGGAGAGACCTTCAATCTGAATCTGAATTCAAATTCCTGAGAATGAAAAGTGTAAAACTGGTCAAGAGACAGAGCGATCACAGTAGCTGATCAGGGGAAGGGGGATTATTTTTACTTAAGGTACTATTATGGTTATGATATACATGAAGGAAGACTTCTACCTTCAAAAGACTTACTGAGAAACTTAATTAAAATGATTCCACATACCTTTCATACACTTTTGAGAGATAAAATCTTTCTCATCCTACTCACTCACCTGAAGCAATTGGGCAGTTCTACTATCCAGAAATCATCAGTACAGAACTGGCCCATCTGTTCCCAATATATGCAATCCTGTCTTGTGTTTTATTGCAGCAGAATTTCAAATCCAATCCCTGTCTCAAAATTCCATAGCTCAAAACCTGTGTGTCTGCCCCTCCCTGTGCTCTGTACATCTGAGCATCCAGCAGCATCTCTCCCTACCTTTGCAGGAACAGTCGGAGGTTACCTCACCTTTCCAGGTTTTCCTCTTCTCTAACCCAAATCAGACCACAGACATGAGGAATACCAGCACCAACCTGTGTCAGCTAACTAGCCAGTAATTCTTTGTGCATAAATGTAGCCAGGCACATAGCCCAGGAGCTCTACAGGGAAATCCGAAACCAATTTGAAACTGAACCAATTCTCAGAATATCAGGAAGTCACCTTATGCCACCAGCTAATTAAAGATGCAACTTCACCTACAGTCAGCCTAAGAGATGTCTGAGTCCTAACAGAGACTAAAATTTCACAGCTAATTGCTTATAGGATCATTCCATTACCTTTAGCAACGCTTTGTGACAGGTCATAAACAGGTGTTTGTAAAATGAAAAATTATTGTGGACCTACCTGAATTTTAGAACATAATAGAACAATTATGCCAATGCTGAATCACTGTGAAAAATCCAGCTGATATGTCACTGAGCCTCAGCTCCTTTCTTAAAAAGTAGCATCAGTAATACTGAACATCTCTCCTTTGTTATTTTGGTTAATAGCTGGTGAGCCACTTGAACAAACATCTCCTCCCCTGTCCTTTTGCACTGCATTTCACTGCCACATAGAAGGCAGCATTTGGAAGTATTGCTGCAATCTGAACATGATCAAATCTAAACAGAAAAGGAGAAGTAGCCTTTTCTTCCCCAAACAAGAAACTAAATCTATTGTGTAGTAAAGTCACAAGCCAATTAGGTATAACCACTCATCTTGGCAAGCCCAGGGGAAGTGTTGGCCTCATTCAGTATTAAAGCCTTGGAGCCAGATGACAACTCCAACACTCTCAAATACCTTGACTTTCCTTCAATTCAGAATATCCAGCTGCAATCTGGAAACTTTGACAAACTGAAATGTTTCAGTGCTTTGCTCAACAAGCCCAGAGTTCTTAAAATGGACTCCCTTTCCTTGGCTCACTCTAAGCCATCCTAATTTTCTGGATCTGCTGCCAAAAAAAACACATCATCACCACACCTTGGGCAAGTAAAGTTGAAAGCCCAGTGACAAGTGTCGCAACCACCAAAAAACAGCCAGTGAAATACATGAGGCATGAAGTGCTCTACCCCATTACATCTTCCTGAACCTGTAAAAATGAATCTTGAAAAATCCTGAAAATACTTAAAAGGTACTTAGCAAAAACATTTAATCACATTCTTAAAACCCCGTTTCATTGCACCAAAAGAAGCATCTCCAACAGGTTGAGGGATGTGATTCTCCACCTCTGCGACACCCTCATGAGACCCCACCTGCAGTCCTGCATTCAACCCTGGGGCCCCCAACACAAGAGAGACATAGACTTGTTGGAATGAGTCCAGAGGAGGCCACAAAGATATCAGAGGGCTGGAGGACCTCTGCTATGAAGACAAGCTGAGTTGGGGATGTTCAGCCTGAAGAAGGGAAGGTTCCAGAGAGACTTTATCTTCAAGATAAAGAGCCTTCAAGTACCTAAAGAGAGCTTGTAAGAAAGATGGGAACAGCCTTTTTATCAGGGTCTGTACAAACAGTGCAGGGGGTAATGTTTCAAACTATGTTTTAAACATTAGGAAGAAGTTCTTTACTGTGAGGAAGGTAAGGTCCTAACACAGGTTGCGCAGAGAAGTTGTGAATGTCTCATCCCTGGCAGTGTTCAAGGCCAGGTTGGACACAGCTTTGAGCAACATGGTCTAGTGGAAGGTGTCCCTACCCATGGCAGGAGGTTGGAACTGGATGACCTTTAAGGCCTCTTCCAACAGAAACTGTTATATAATTATTCTTTAAAATTAAACTTATGAACACATCTGAGCTGTCACAATGACAGCTTCCTGTTCCTCTTTGCTCACAGAAGACAACTGCTGTCTTACTGGTGAGATACAACACCAGATTAACCAAATCAAGGACAAGAAAAGAAGATGGAAAACTGGCTTCCTGGTTACGAGGGCAGAGAAAATGAAAGGTTTACCAGTAACTGAGAATCAGAAAAAACTTATTGGACTTCACCATCTATGAGGAGGAGATGCAAAGGTTACTGTCAATAGTTTCACTCATAGAGGGAGACTTCATTTATTTGATTCATATTGCAGGAAAGATTGACTGAATAGCTGCTATATAATGCAGGCCAGCATACAAGTTGATGCACTGGTTTTTTTTTATAGCCACACCAGTGTCATGAATAAGATGACTGCAAAGGAGAGCAGAAAAGACCATTTAAAACATAGGCACATAGAAGCACAGAATGGTTAGGGATGGAAAGGACCTAAAGATCATCTGGTTCTAACCCCCTGCAAAGTGCCGCACTCTGTATTACAGAATAAATACCTTAATGCTTGCAAAGAACAGTGAATTTGTAAACCTCTCACTATCACCCCAGTCACCTACACTCTTAAAAGCAGAGTTTCATTCCATTTTCCATCTTCCACTGTTGAAGTGGGAGCTTTTCTTTCATTCTTTCTCAAAGGTCATTAGTAAAGCTCATGGATCATTTATTACTTCAATATTCGATTTCTTGGTATCAGAGGCAAGAAGCATTTTTCCTCAGAACAACTCACTAGCTCAACTGAGTCCATAGAACTTAATAAAAAACCACTCCCATACTTCAATGATTGCATCTAGAATATTCTTATTTTTAATAAGATTATGCATGGGTACTTTGTACTTAGTATTACACGCTATGTATATTGACATATACAAGATAAAATAAGACTTAAGAATTACAGTTAAATATATTTTCTTAAATAAGCATATATCTAAAATAAGTATGAAAATCTCATGAACACACTCCTGTCTGTTTTAAATAGTAGTAGGAATAACACTAACCACCACAAAACTGCAGAAGACAAAGGAGTATCACAAGCAATCAAAAACATCTGTGAGGCAGCAGCTGACTGAAAATGAAGACACATTTATGGTCAAAGTCTGTTAAAACTGTTTTTACTAAACCAGCTGGGTGTAGGTTTTGACCTTCACTGCTATCCTTAGCTTCAAAATCTACTTGGTAGGCAATAGAGAGAAGTTCAACAAAAATGGATGCAGTCAGATGATTCTTGTCAGGCAGTTTGCAGAAAAATCAGGCTGGTACATCTTGATAACTCCGGGGCAGTCCCTCCCAATTTAGCCAAGCAGCTAAATTCATGGAAGGTAAGGCTTCTGCCTAACAGAGGAATATTGAGAAAACAGAAAACATCATGTGCAGTTCCATACTTCAGTACTCAGCCTTCCTTTTCCTGCAATCAGGTTTACTCCTTAATGTCACATGCAGGACTCTGTGCACAAGGCAAGCTTGGCTTGATCCTTGCTTCGGGCTCTAGTTCATACACCACATACCATCAAGATTTGCATCCAAATCTGGCACAGGTTTTTGTGAGGTGGAAACCTCATTCTCATATGGCTGTATATCCAAATAGGATCCTATAGTTCTAAAACTGCCTTTCCATTCCCTAAAACAGTCAAGAATATTTTTAAAGGAATCATGACTTGGCAGAACAAACATCAGTCCTCACACACAGCACTAAATAAAATACATAATAATTCCTTTTAGCAGACTAACATGGATAGTCATTCTGAATGGATTTATATTTCCTAAATATTTATTATTCCATTACCAATACATCTCTATATATCTCTTTCTGGTCAAAATATACTTTAAGAGAGTTTGGACGACTGAGCTGATGAACAGTATTTTAGATGCTTCTTCCGCTCCACTGCAGTTCGCAAAGCTTGAAGAATTAAATGTTTATTATTCAGGATATTATAGCTGCACAGGTTCAGCAATTTGTTGAAATTCTCTTCACTGTATGTCAGCAGACCAGTGCCATAGGGAGCAATACAGTTGGACACATCTACTCTTCCTTCCTCCATCTCTGAAGGACTGCGCTCCACATCTGAAGTAAGAACACAGCAAAGTTCAACACAGCAGTGTTGGTCACTGAGGAAAACTCTCACCAGGCAATGCAAAATACACAGTAACAGCCCCATGAAACTGAATTGTCTCAAGAAACTATTTAGTATTTAATTACTGCGTACAGACTATATCTGCTGCACTCATGAAATCCACTGCTTCACAGCTTGACTATACAGCTGACCCAGAATTGACCGGCAGTACAACTTCTCCATGCAAAATTCTTCCCTCTCTTCCATCAGAGTATTTCACTATTGCAGATTTGGAATGTTGTATTTTTAACTTTCCCACTGGGTAGTATATGACAGCTCCTTATCTACCTACTGGTTCTCCTTCTCAGGAAGCTGATATTTTAAGCACATACAGCAGGACAAATACGATGAGAAATTACATGACTTTTTTTCCAATAAACTGATACATGGATTTCTGTTCAGTTTTTGACAAAAGTTTCCTGGATCATACTAAATTAGCAACAAGGAAATTTGAGTTGATGCATGCAAAAGCATCTATAAACTGAAATTGAATTTGCCAAGTCATTTTTCTGGCGAAACAAACAAATTACCATTTATTTTATTGCTAAACTAAGGAAAAAATCCAGTAGCATTTCAAAGTGACACATTTTAAAGCAGTTTGTTACCCTGGCAAATCCTTTGTATCATTGGCTCTTTCCAGCACTTTGTATCTCAATTTCTATTTGCATAATAAAAGGAGAGGATTACAGCTTTGTTAACAAAGTAAATATAGCATCTCCTTACAAGACTCTTAAGTAACAGTGTTAGCTACCAGTGAATGTAACTTAGCGCTATCTCTGCCTTTTATCATCAAGGGAATGCAAACTGTTCCAGATGCCAGATGAGGTTTGCCTCAAGCTACAACTATTCATGCTTTTAATTTTGGAACTCTTCAGTTCAATCCCTGATTAATTGACCTGTTGTAATGGATTAGTAGTCCACCACAATAGTACTGGGGACGTGTTAACTTAGCCAGGTAAGAAGCTTACAAGCCTCTTGGAAGAGGAACAAATTCAGTGGATAAAATGGATGTGACAACCGAAAAAAAAATGGTAGGTTAATGCTGTTAACTTACTCGGTGCCTTGTATTTCTGGAAGGTATCACACACCAGTGGGAAATAGGCCAAGACTGGTGCCTCTAAGCTGTCCTCAAACACATAGCACTCCTTCAGGTGTCCCCGGTCTTCCTGGCTCAGCTCTGTGCTGGGGAATGGGATCCCATGCTCTAAACAGTACTCTGAGAATAGGTCGAGTGGCTGGTTCAACAGAGGAGAGTTGCAACACAAGGAGATCGAAATAAGGTTACTATGCCCCATAACTGATATTTTCCTGCATTAGGCAATCTGTGA
This sequence comes from Forpus xanthops, assembly GCA_032466535.1. NCBI lineage: Eukaryota > Metazoa > Chordata > Aves > Psittaciformes > Psittacidae > Forpus > Forpus xanthops. The sequence goes on along the minus strand of JASSUY010028735.1, from coordinate 10,119 downwards.
TTGATTTGTATGCTTACGCATAGGACTAACTATGCTCTGGAACAAACATTCACTCTTGATTTTAATATATCCTCAGTAATAGAATTTTTTTATTTGCTAACACCAGACATTGTTGAAGGAAGAATACTGTTTGCTGAAATTCATATGACATTTACATCATTTTTGTGGTTTAGTGGGCACAGTAGATGATATAAGTCAGGAAATTTTGATTACACATGGTATCTGAGACCACAGTTTCTCGAGTGTTTGCATTCACTGCTTCTAACAATCAGTGTCTTTACATGCTTTTATAAATAAATTACGTTATTGCATCATATATGGCCCTCAATGTTTCTTCATTCACAACAAAAACAGCAACAGAAAAACAACCCAAAAACCTGACTGAAATCTATGAGAACCCCAGGAATCAAACACGAAAGAAAAATTCCAACTTTTCATTCAAAACCAGCAAAATTATGTATTAGCTAATTACATTTTTAAAGTTATTTAACTAAGTATTGAGAAACTTAGGGACACAATGACAAATCAGCATAGGTACTCAGAATAGATATTTTTCTACTGCTCATGTCCATAAGTGTGCCCCAGAAAGCTACTGAAAGTAGCCTTGATAAAGACAGAGACATTATGGTTAGAGTGTTGAAAAGTACCACTGATATGATCATTTAATTTAATAAAAACCAGACCATTTTTCTGGAAAGAAAAAAGAAAAGGAAAAAAAAGATAAAGCAAAAAAAAACAAAAGGGAGAGAATTGAGAACTGAAAAATTGTAAATTCAGGTGTTGGGGTGATTGAGGTAAGGTTCACTACTATAGAACATCACCAGAGTCTGTGATCCTCCACTGTAATTTAGGTGCAAAATGACATCCACTTTCCTCTCTGGCCTCAGAATGGGTGGGCAGCTGGTGTTGATGAAGAAAGCTGTATCTACCAGCTTGAGGTAGTCGTCCCTTTCATTCAGCTGGTTGGGAGAAGAATCCAGCACTGTGTCTGAAAGTCAAAAACTTATATTACCAATTAATTACTGCAAGACCAAGTCCATTTTTTAACTCCAAAATCAGCATAACAGTGAAAGAAGGGAGAGATAGCCCTTTGACACAAAGCAACAACAGCCAAATATTTTTCTTGGCGCAATTTTAGCATCTATAGCTCAACTCTGAGGTCATTGAGAGGAAATAGGTCTGAGACTTGATTTCATCCAGAGTGTTATATTTAAGCTGCTTTTTCAACTGGTATAAATTTGTGGCAATTTAGCTTCGGTAGAAGCTAGAAGTCATTCTTTTGCAGCTTTCCTTAGGAGGAAAAATATACAAGCAAGCCTGCTGTGGCTTTTCCAAGACAGAAATGAGACCAGCACTAAATTATCCGGGGCTCAGCAAAACCTATTCCAACGACATATTAATGAAATAATGTTAATCAAACTTTGCCTTTATGCTAAAACTTATTACTTGTCCTCAGCAAGTATTAGCACTCAATTCACTTTCAAAAATACATCTTAAAAAATTTACTATTACCTTTCCACATGCAAAATCTCTCGTTCTCTAAATACTTGTTATGCAGCTGCAAGCCCTTGAGGAAATTATGATAAGTGGAAACCACTGGCCGTCCAGTCATCATTTCTCGAAGTGTACTAGAAAAGCAGCCTTTGGGAATGGATAAGCAAGTTGCCTGTTCATGAGGCTTCTTGGGCAGACAAGGGTCTTCCTCTGTAGAAAGAACAAGAAGAGAGTATATATTCTCATTTGATTAGTGTGTTTCTCTAATACTAATAACAACAAAGAGGAGCTGGGCAGTCAAACCACCACAGCCCCATCTGTGATGAATTGCATGCATCAACATACAGACTGCTCAGGGCAGACACTGATTTCAGTGTCACAGCATCACCTTGTTGTTTCCCTGCCCCAAAGGACTCTTGGTAACCCTCTCATGACTAGCAAAACTCCCCAGGGATGTTGCACAGAGCAGTGCAATGTTTGCCAGCACAACAGTTTCTTTCCTGTTTTTCCTTCATTCCTAAAGGCTTGGTGTTCGCTATGCCAGAAATAGGACACAAAACCAAACCAAACGTCAGGGTTTAAATTTCAGAGAGGCATGAAGACAATGCAGACACAAGTGAAAAGTAATCCAAATAACCAACCAATGTCATACTCAGTGCCTCGGGTCCATCTGTGCCAGAAGTCCGCTGGATGACCAGAGAGGTACACAGCATCCATAAAATTCTGGGAAAATATATTACTCCATGTGCCTTGAAAGTTATAAAAAAAAGAAAAAAAGCCATACTTAATACCGCTTTGAATTTTTAGAGCACAGCTATGACAACCTACTTGGATTCAGTCTCTGTGGCTTCTTAAATTAGCATTGTTTTAGTTATGAAAGATCATTAATTTTACTAGCACTATCAAAGGCCATGGCATTACACCTAACGTCTGGCTTGTAGCTAAGGCCATTTTAGAGACTTGGCTGTTCATAAAAGTCACTGTGGTTAAAAATCTATTTATAGATTAGTTCTGATGTGTGTGTTCTGTTTTGGTCTAACTTCAGAAGTTCAAGATATTATTTGCATCTGTCTCAAGAATTATGTCACCTTTGTCTCGTTCATATGAGATTTAAATCATATCAGACACATTATCTGGTGTACTAGTATTGCTACTTGCAGACCAGCAGTTATGAGATGCCAGCTCTGTGTAGCCAACTATATGGTTTAGAAAGGTGATGTTTTCCTCAGAGAGTAAATCACCTTCCAAGAAGCAGATGCGGGACTCAGGGATCTTCTTCATCAGGTGACCCATGTAGAACTCGCTACCAAAATCCTCTGAACGAACAAAGGCCCCATATTTCAGGAAACCCACCTCGTATGGTGTGAACTCCATCCACTCTGCAAATAAGGCATCAGAAAGGACTCATTATAGCACCTGACCACATGTAAAAACAACAGCACAGAGAGTTAAAAGCTGGAACAAGGCCTCTAGCTTCAGTGTGTTGGTGATGGACAGTTCAAACCACTGTGTTTTGAAACAAACAAGTGCCGTTCAATGTATTGCATGTTAGATTGGTGAATGCAAAAGCTAAATTCACCTCTTCCACTAGCACTTTGAAAACCCGTTCAGCTTGGGGTTTGGGTTCACTCTTGTAATAGGAAGCAAGAATTGGGGCTGAGTCCACCAATTCCTAAGGTCTTGCACAAGGTGTTTTTTATTGAGTCACCTATGACACAAGCTACCATCCATTCTTATAGTCACCACCTTATGAAGCTGAAAAAACACTTTGATTAAAACCCACCCAAACCTTGGCTGAACACACTGGGACTGCTGACTGCACACAGAAGGAGATGATCAGGTTCAGTTTAAGGTCCACCTGCTTGCTTTGGGTCAGAAAACGCTGTGGAAATGCTTAGTGAACCGCACGACTGCTCAGTGCACAAAGTGCTGCCCCTCCACAGATCCCTCCCTGGCTGCTGGAAGCTGCCTCCCACTCTCAGCCCTTCCACATCTTCTTTTCTCATCCCTTCCTTGCCCTCCTCCCCCAGCTCTTCACAGCTTTCTTGGACACTGCTGCCTTTGCAGGAACACTAGTAGCTGAAAGAGTGTGAGGAGTACATGGGGACAAGAAAGAAAGAGCAGCAGAGTTAACTCTCAAGGCTCACAGCAAATGGCTTCATTGCTCCTCAAAGGTGTGTACATACCACAGTATCAGCATACATGTTTTTCACCCAAGTCAGAACCCAGACATGAAGACAGAGGAAAAAGACATTAACAGACTTATTAGATTGGACTTACAATAAGAGGAAACACCTCAGACTTACAGATTTACATCATTACCTTTAAAATCCAAGGTGCTAAAGTCATCCTTGACATTGAGGGACAGGTATATGGGCAGCGGATTCTGTCCCTGATTTACTGCCAGCTGCTGATCAGAGAGTTTCTGAGTACTTCCCTGTTTATAAAGAACAGAAATTGTTGTAAAAGATAAATATGACATATGGACAGTATCTAAGCACTGACAACCAACAAAACATCTTAATCTCAGCAGATTTTGTTCTGTGACTTTCGTTGGTTGATCATACAAAAAGTGTTCAAGTGTTATCCGTCATCAACCTTTATCACTTATGCTTCCTGAAATTCTGGAATAGGGGACAGAGTGAAAATGTGAGAAAGTTGGCTGATTTATTTTAAGGAAAGACAAAGCTATTTAGCTACCTTGGAGGTGCTGCAGATAAGAACCTATTTCTTTCAATGAAGCTCTTTTACTGATATGGCTATATATTGTTATGTCTGAAATTAGCTCTGTCAGAGCCACCTCTCCTCTGTGTGTTACTAGAGTTCTCACTTGATCTGAAATTAAAGATGGAAAATCGGTTTCATTAACACCCCGACGACTTTTTACGTGCTCAGATGTTTCCCCTAGATGCTTACATCTTAGACTTACTGTGTTATTTTTCTTCTAAAAAGCGAAAGAAAGGCCCCTCAGAAATTTTGAGAGCCTTTCCTGTTATGGAATACAGAACTTTAAACATGAGAAGTTAGTAATCCTCTGGAATAAGTGATGGATATAATACCTGATGATATAGCATACGATCGATGAAGAGACCCCATAAATCTGTAAAGGAGAGCTTGTGCCCCTCTTGCTTTCTTTCACAAAGCTCCTTTTCATAGTATTTCATATGATCCAGTGAGAAACAGTGCATCTTGCTCTTGATCACATGTTCCTTGATATCACCAATTGGCCCTCTGAGATCCTTCTGCGACCAATTTGCATCTTCATACAACTTTGCCATGGTCCTGGTAAAAAGAAACATACTGTGATTCACCTTGGGGTACATGACAATACAGGGGCTCATACCACACAAAGGTGCTTTGTTTCACAATGTACAAAACGCTTTCACACTTCAACTTATACCTTGGAAGAACGGTTCAAAGCTCAGGCAGAATTTAGATCATACAAAAAAATTTATACTGCAAGCATACATCCAAAATCGCCCTACCTTGTTTCCTCTCAGAATCAAGAGTGATGAAGCAACACCCATAACTTAACACAAACTTTGACTAGGTTCAAGCTGCAGCTTCTGCCTGAGGCCAGTCCCACAGCTGTCTCAGACACTGTGTGAAATGTGAAGCAGCATTTTAGCAACAAACATCGCCCAGGACAAGCACAGGAGTTCCCCTTCCTTGGGCATGCAGCCCACAGGCTATCTCAGACTCTTGGCACACATACAGCCAGTCTGCTTGAGGTTTCAGCTCCCAGTTGGAGTAGACTCTGGCCATCCCTTCACATCCCCACCCCACTTGTTCTAGTTTTGTCTCACATATCTTTTTAGAGCAGCTCTTCAGAGGCAAACTGTTTTAAAGCCGTAGAACCCTGTGAGTTGTGAAAGGTGGTCAGCATCATGTGCATGACACTCCGTGTTTCTCAGGGATTTTCTTTTAAATTCTTCTTTTCAGAGCTGTGTAAGAGTTGTGCCAGACAAGTATAACAAGATTTCTGAAGTGCTGAATGCAACCAGATAACCCAAGGCTTACATAAAGGGAGGGAAAACAGCATTTCCCTACTTTCATTTCCTCACTGCTCTCAAGCGTGCTTGGGGATTGTGTTTGTGCCCTTTCAGAGATTCAAGTCCCCATGATTTCAGCTGCATTGCTTCTCTTGAGCATCTGTAGCATCTTCTCTGACTCATGATGAACATCTGGTTCGCCTGCACTGGGAATCAAAAAGTGTATTCCTCCCCCAGGAAGCGACCCCATTTCTTTCATTCCCAAGAAAATGCCAGCCTATTCAGCCTGTTGTTGATGGCCATAAATAACCACTTTTCATCCAAAGTGGAACACCAAGACACCTCTAACTCCCCATCTTAGCACAGGAGTCTTTTCTGCCAGGTAATTACGAAATCAAAAACAGAGATCAAAAAATTACCATGTTTCCCATACATTCCCTCCATCAGGCACCAAGTGTAGGACAGAAACAAGTCCAGCCCCCAGGAGAAGTCATAACGTATGAAATGCAGAAAGGCACGTATCCAGGTCACAGAACAGCTGTGGGTTGATTTGTCACCTACGCTGAACTGCAGGCAGATACAGGTAAATCATCCTGGTTTGAGCTCTTTTCTTATAGTATTTGTTCACTCCTCTGTACCATAATAGAAATACAGTAGCTCTTACTCAGTTTGTTTCTTGTAGCTGGAAGAAATAAGAGCTACAGCACTGAGTAGCGCCATGAAGGTCATGGAAGTCCCAACAGGACACTGAGAAAAATTAATCAGCAACACAATACACTTCAGTATGTTACCACTCTGCTAATACAAACAGCAAGCATAAGCCTCACTTCTTCTTACCACGTGGTGGCAGATAAACCACTGATGTATGAGACACAGTCCAAAACACCTAAGTCCTGGAGAGCCAGGAGGCTGCCAAACATAGCCGTCATGGACCGCACTCCCCCTGCTGTGGTCATGACTGCAACCACCGGCACCTGCTCAACACACAGAGGCACAGAGTCATTCATCAACAGATGAAATAGAGCAGTGATGGGCATGCAGAAAAAGTAATATCAACTCCCTAATCCAGTTAGGTTTGGATTCAATTCACCTTCTTCACGATAGTCCTTAAGTGCGTTTGAGTTGTGCAAACTTTGGTGGGACACAGCATATGCTGAAAGCATCTTCCTGATCAGCAGTGCCTTGGTAAGCCAGAAGCTGTAAGCGTGGCTTTTGTATGGCACAATCTATTTTCAGATTTGTAGAGTCTCTTCTGATGTTTTTAATTTCTACTCATGTTTTTCCCTCAAAATACATTCTAAGATCCTGACTATAACAGAGCATCAGAGCAAAAGCAAAACCAAAACCACTCTATCACTATGCTAAAGGAGAGCTGCAGCTTTCCCCTGTAAGGTTCTCTGCTGTGGAACAGCACAGAATGGGGGAGATGCCAAACTAAGAAGAAATGGTGTCAGTCCAAGTAATAATATTTCACCAAGCCTGTTTATGTGCATTAATCTCAATTAATATATTCTTTAGGTGCTCCCGAGTGAGGATAGACGTTGGCCAAGGATAAAGGAGCTGTAACTGACCTCCTGACAGTAGTTATGGAAGCGCATCACATCTAATTCTTTCAAAGTGGGACTGTAAGTTCCTAAGATGCTGCCCCCACATACCTCATCCTCCTGCAGGTCCTCATCTAGATGAAGAATGTTTTTCAGAGCAGCAGCCACCACCTTCTTTCTTTTACAGATGAAATCCTGTTCCTCTGCACATAGATCAAATCCCAACCGCAAATCTAAATTCTTGCAACTAGAGCATAAGAATAGAACAAGACACATTACCCGTAAGCCAATTCTAGAGCTACTTCTAGAGAAATCAAGCAAAACCAGCAACAATAGAACAGTTTAAAGAAACGCTACTTCCATACACATAAAGGTTCTCCTATGCAAATGAAAGCTGATATACAGATATCACAGGCCCTGTGTTTCTTCCTTTGTGTGGAGATTTTGGACCAGAATCATGTCCTTCAGCTATTTCACATTTGGGTTTCAGCCAAAAGGTTATTTTTTCATTTTTATGGCTTACAATTAACGTTCAGTATAAACCCCTGATTTATCATCTCTGCCACGAGTGTTTGCAATGTAGCTGACGAGTCACTAGGGGGTAATATTGCCCTTCAGAAAATCACTGTAAATCAGTCAATAAATCAATTACTGCCCACACATTTCACTGAAAAATGACCTGCAGAGGACAGGTGAATGCATAACAGTGTTAGAGACATGTTAGAAATGTGTTGCACATAAACGTGTCTGCGTTATAGATAAAGGTTACAGGACAGAATGATTCTTAAACAACAAAGTTGGGAAGCATCAACTCTAAGAAAAGCATTGTGACTGGTTATACCCCATGGCTACCTACCACTTGTACTATGCTGAACTCTTACCAACCAATTTAAAAATAAGTACAATTTTATTAACCCTTCCCCATACTTTAGTCTTTAACTAATTACAATCTTAATTCCTTGTTTCTAAATGAGCTAGTTTAAGCTGTAACTTCATCTACAGATGTTGGACAGAGATGTGATTCAGAGCAGCCCTGAGGAGAAGGACTTGGGAGTGTTGGTTGATGAGAGAATAAACATGAGCCGGCAGCGTGCTCTTGCAGCCCAGAAAGCCAACCATATCCTGGGCTGCATCAAAAGGAGTGTGACTGGCAGGTCAGAGGAGGTGATCCTGCCCCTCTAGTCTGCTCTCGTGAGACCTCACTTGGAGTATTGTGTGCAGTTCTGGTGTCCTCAACACAAAAAGGACATGGAACTGTTGGAACAAGTCCAGAGGAGGGCCATCAGGATGATCAGGGGACTGGAGCACCTCCCCTATGAAGATAGGCTGAGAAACTGTGGGCTGTTCAGCCTGGAGAAGAGAAGACTGTGGAGAGCTCATAGCAGCCTTCCAGTATCTGAAGGGGGCCTATAGGGATGCTGGGGAGGGACTCTTCCTGAGGGACTCTACTGAGAGGACAAGGGGTAATGGGATCAAACTTAAACAGGGGAAGTTATATTGGATATGAGGGAGAAATTCTTTACTGTAAGGGTGGTGAGGCACTGAAATGAGTTGCCCAGGGAAGTTGTGAATGCTCCATCACTGGCAGTGCTCAAGGCCGGGTTGGACAGTCTTTGGTGACATGGTTTAGTGTGAGGTGTCCCTGCCCATGGCAGGGGGGTTGGAACTAGATGATCTTAAGGTGCTTTCCAACTCTAACTATTCTATGATTTTATGAAAGGATAGGAGGTGGCCTAAGTAATCGTTTGAAAGTAATAAAAGACTTACATCTCTTCTTCCTTCACAGACACCTCATAAGATTCACCCTGAGAATAAAGAATGAAAACACCATAAATTTTAAACAGAATTGAAAGTTTGCAAAAGCAAGTTTTACAGTATTAGCATTTATTCCAATATATAGTCTAACAATAAGTGTTCAATCTCTTCTCAGGCTTTCTGCATATAATCATTCCAAGGCCAGGTTGGACATAGCCTTGGATGGCATGGTTTAGTATGAGGTGTCCCTGCCCATAGCAGGGGGGTTGGAACTAGATGATCTTAAGGTCCTTTCCAACCCTAACTATTCTATGATCCTATGATCACTTGGATCCTGCTTTTAAACTACTTCTAAAGCAGTCAGCAGTTCTGAACATGCTACGTTTTCCCTGAATTGCACTTGCAAGTTCATGTGGAGCTGAGCCTGTGTACGATTCAGATAGTACTTTTGTAATAAGAAAATTAATAATGGACCAGGTATCACACAGAAATAGCTTACACCCATTTAAATAATTCCAAATGCTGTTGAAGTTTACTCACTTTCATCACTGTCACTTTCTTTCCCAAGTCCAGAGAATGGAGATTCACAGCCAGGGAATGATTTGCATTGATTTCCTTCTTATCTGAGCCACACTGAATTAAAGTGAGGGAAAAGAACTGTTATAAAGAGAAAATAGCTTACAACCCATAGGTATAATTCTAACAGAGGAGGTCTAATTTACCACACGTCTCCCAAAAGTTACTCTAGCTGTTATTACCATCCACAAGCAAAACATACACCACCGCAAAAATGCTCCTTTGGCAGCTTCATGTGCAGTCTGGGTTGGCTGTGCTTCATGTAGTGGAACACGGCCGTTTCACTGCTTCCCCATCTGCTGCAAGGACCGATGGAAACATCCTGGGTTTCTTCATAGGATCCTTTCATCATGAAAGTGAAATCTCTCCCTAAAAACAAGCAGCAAACAGCAGAGAAATGTTAATTCCATCTAACCCTAGAAAATGGCAAATAAAAATGTCCCAAGTAAAGTTTCAGCCTTCGTGCAGCCAACGTTAATTTGGGCCACAAAGTTTTTCCTCCCTCATAATCAGTGTGAACAAGGGCCAGATTGAATAAGCAGCAAAAGGTCAGTGCAGCACTGCAACTTCCCCCCTGCCAAGCAACAGAGAGCATGCATTAGACCAGTGGATGCCACCAGCAGCATTCACATCCCTGAATTTCCACTCCTTACAGTTGTGTCTCCTCTCTTTTACTTTTGGTCTCTGTCGTGGTTTGAGGCGTAAATCAATCTGCCTGCCCACTCACTCCTCCCAACCTTCTTTTCCCCCCCCACTTT